>VZSV01000129.1:507976-539982 GCA_013398735.1 Nothocercus julius | reverse complement strand
GCCCAGACATAACTCTGGAGGGCATTAACTTGAGGAAACTGAGAAAATACTGACTCACCATCTAGAGAAGAGCAGTAAGAGCTGCACGAACAGGCTCCTGGCTGAATGGGGGAAGGCCCGACCGGGAGTGCGTGGAGCCAGTGTCAGTGCAGGTGGCCCTTGCTGAAAGCCCTTGTCAGGGGAGGACAGCGTGTCCAGAGAGAGCTTAGCTGCATGTTAGCTCCATGTTATCCTGACAGAAGTGCTTTCTGCTGGTCTGAGTGGTGGTTAGAGCAGAAGGATGTCCTAGGTGCAAGAGCCTCACAGCCAGGAAGACCTAAGACGATTTGTACTCATTCTCGCACTCCTTGCGACCAGTTAGTAGCCATTCCCCCAGGC
Source organism: Nothocercus julius (assembly GCA_013398735.1). Classification (NCBI taxonomy): domain Eukaryota; kingdom Metazoa; phylum Chordata; class Aves; order Tinamiformes; family Tinamidae; genus Nothocercus; species Nothocercus julius. The sequence continues at coordinate 539,604 of VZSV01000129.1, read as the reverse complement.
CCCTGTGCTCGGCCTGCGTTCCTCCAGACCTCTCCAAGCTCAGCCAGGCTCCTGCACCTGGCAGGATGCAGCAGCTCCGGCCCCGGGGGGAGCTGGTGGAAGCAGGATGAGTAGAACTTGCCCCGCGTTACTGGTGCAGCCACAGAGGTATCTGCTGCGTTGGCTTCAGACAGGAGCTCCTACCTGGGGTGGTTCTGGCTCCTGCTAGGGAAAGGGAGGGTGCCTTCTTCTGTTGTTGATTTATAAGCCCAATTCCCTCTCAATGCGCTAGCATTGTTCCTCAAAGCACATTGGGCAAAGCCTGGGAGGGGGGGAAAAATAAAGGCGGGGGGGAGGGAAGGGGAAGGGAGCAAAACCCCCTGCACATGGCAATTGCAGGCAGTTTGTAGAGCAGAATTCCTGCGGGAATCTTGCCATGGCCTTAAGTTTACAAGCTAGGCAACATCATGTGGAGAAGACTGCCTTACCCTGACAGTGTCATGGAAATTGGAACAGAAGCCAGGACATTTATAGCTGAGGCTGTGTGCAGCACCCGGAGCCCCCTGCCCCGTCGCTGCCGTGTCGTGGAGAAGGCCACAGCACAGCAGCACCTGCACTCCTCCCCACCCCTGTTAGCACTCCTTGCTTTTTGAAGCCTGTATCCTATTGTGTGATAGGCCACACGGGGAAGGTTTATTTCAGCATATGATCTTCGAAGCACCATAAATGCTTCACTGCATTGGCATTCCTACTTTACTGTTTCGCTGCCTCAAGTTTTCCATGTCTCTCTTATTACACCGGAGCTTGTGATTCATGTTATCCCCTCTTTGAATCAGGCTAAATTTGTCCAAGGTAGCCTGAGGCAACAGAGCCAATTCCCCATACAGCTTCCCTGCACGCAGCGTGAAGAGTGTTTCTTTCTGTGTTTCTTGCTTTTGCTCCTTTCACTCTTACTGACTAGCTACCCATGTCATGAGAATTTTTCCTAATCCCTAACAGGATCGTCACCAAATCCTAACAGGATCTCATTGCCCATCTTGAACCCCTGCCTGTTGTGCAGTATTTTGTGGGCTGCCTGCCCCCACCGTCCACCTGGTGCCTCTGAATCAGTGACCTAGAGCCCCACAAAGGTTTTGTTGATGTAGCGTGCTCAGTTTCCTCTCCTAATTCTTATTTACAGCTCAGTGGAGAACTAGAGTATTAAGGTTTTTGTCTTTATTTCTTTTCTCTCCTTCTTTCTCCCCATCCCCTTAAAATCCCTGGAGAGGTGCCCTTGACTTACTAGGAATGCCCTAGTAGGTCTGAATTCTGAAAGAGCTGGTGGTTGGTGTTTGGGTGGGACACAGCTATGCGTGGAGTTAGGTAGCTCGGTTATAGGCTTTACAGACAAAATAACCTGGAACCCAGTGCAAGAAGCGATGGGAGTGCACAACCATCAGCCCATAATTACATTATCCTCAAGAGCTAATGCTACTATTTGCTGCATAAATAGTAGCTAGTGCATCAATGAGTAAGCATTTGGGGTGTTCAACTTTGGCTGTGCCTTTTCCTCCAAAAACTGGTGCACTTGCTGTTGGCACTGGCGTGGATGTAGGTTTGAGATGCAAACCCCACAGATCTCCAGAATTTTGACAAGTGAATGCTCAGGAGACGTGCCTGTCCCTGACAGCTCTCTGATCAGAGGCACTGCGCCTGTCTGCAGCCTGCTGATTTCTCACATCCTGAGCTGGAGCACCCCCATGCCTGCAAACAAGGCAAAACCAGCATCCTTTTTGCGTAGCCTCCTGCAGCCAGAAAGTCAGCAGGACCAACAGTGAACTCCCTGTCCTCAGAAACAGGATCCCTGACGGAAATTTTCTTTGGGATTTCTTTGGGATGACAAAAAGCTAGAAGAGGTCAGCTCAAGGAGTAGCATTTCTGGAAAAGCTGTGAGCGCTGGTTAATGGGTTCTTCACACAAGCTGCATCAGCCCCCACATCATTCTGCTATCACCTACCTTTAGTTATTAGCACCAGACACTACTGGCTTGGCAGGCACCTCTCTGCTGAGCTAAGCAGGGGCTAATTATGTGAAAAGATGATGCAAGATCTGACCCTTACTAGTAGCCTGTCAAAGGTAGCTTTTATTCAGATAGCTTCAGTGATTATTAGTAGAACTGCGTAAGAACTACTGCAGAAATCCATTCTTTGCTTTACTCAAGTAAGGGAGCCAGTGGGATATACTTGAGAAAAGATGTTATTACAGTCTCAACTCAAAACTTCTCACGGATGGAACATTTTCTCATTTAATGCTCTTGACGCAAGGAAACACTGTCAAAAGCCCAGGTGCAGAACTCTATAGCTCTGTGCCACGAAGAGAAGGAAGGGATGATGATGCTGAATCTCTCTAATTTCTTTTAGTAGTTAGAAGGGAGAAGTTAGCAAAGCAATGTTTTAAATACCCCTTTGAGTGTCAGCCAGTAAAGTACTTTCTGTGTGATAAGAGAAAGCTAAATATGGGGAGCTGGACAGAGGATGTCACACTGAAATGTACACAGAGTGGCTCCAGGACAGTATTGCTCACTGGAGAGACGGCCCAAAGGAGAGAGGTGTTTTCCCATCCTGGATGCCCTGAAAAAAGAGGAGATACAACATGCTTCCCTCTCCTTCTCCATCCCCAGAGCTCAAACCACAGAGGGTAAGGGAAACTCACCTTGCTCATCTTCTCTCTCTAGGAAGCCGTGGCCTCTGTGTCTGATGCATCCGAATTGGTCTCTGCTGTCTCTCCTGGGCTTTCGTCATCCGCAAGTTTACATGGTTCCTGTGTGACTGCCATGGAGCAGGTGCTCTCTGTTGCACTCGTTGCAGCAGAGGTCCTGCTCGAAGCAGTGCTAGCTGTAGCAGCAGGAGAATCCCCCCTTATCTCACTGGCAGACGCCTCCTGAGGCAAGGCCAGATCGGCCACTAGTCTCTCTGCGTCCCTGTGGATGATCTGATGAGCAGCAATGATGTGTTTTCTTTGGGACTGCCTCACTGTGCATAAAAAGAGGAAAGGCTTTTACTTGGAAAGCTACAGCAAAATGTGCTCTGCAGGGGAAAAAGGGAGGGGTAGCTTTTAGTTTTCTGCAGGTGTGGAAAAAAGCTATTTCAGAGGAAAAAGAAAATAAAAAAAAAAAAAAGAGAAAAAAGAAAGAGGAAAAAAAAAAAGACATCCCTCTAGCGCTGGCCAGTAGGGTTCTACTGCCACCTAATAGCAGCAACCAACTTTGCACTTCCCTTTGAAGAGAACTCCCACAGTGGGAAGCACAGGCAAAGTGTTTTCATTTCCCACCCCCTACACATTCAGGCTTTAAAATAACTTCTTTGGCAGTATCTGTTTAGCTGCAGCAGGTATCTGGAAGATTGGAGTTGAAATCTGCCCTCTCCTGTGCTGCAATTCTGCCTGCAGAGAAACCCTCATGGAGCTGACAGAAAGACCTGCAGACAGGATAGCCTCATTAAATCACCTACCCCATCATCTCCCTTTTGTTACTAAAGGATTTCTCTTTGCTGTGTTCTACAGTTTTCATGCAATTTAGTTTGTATATATTTCCAGCCCACCTCTTGGGAACTAATTACCCAAGCTAAACCATTAACACTGGAGTTCTCTTCACTGTTCTTCATTCCCTTCTTCTTTACCAGTCTGAAGGTGCTGGTACACAAACACCAGGGCTGCAGTACTGTAAGCTTGTAAGGAGCGGACGGGCAGCACTGCAGGAATTAGCTGTGGATCTGCTCACATCTCCTCCCTGCAAAAGCTCAAGACTTCCTCAGGATTTTGATCTGTTTACACTGTAAGGCAGAGCTGTATTTTAACTGTCAAGCCTGAATCACTGGTGTCTTGCATGTGTCATACAGCCCTGCACACTGTCACTGCAGCGCTTCACACAGTCCTCACTTGTTGACTCAGTCGCTGAACTTTACTAATCCATCCTTTTTATGCTTTGTCCATCTTCCAGGTCCATTCAGTTGACAGTGAAGACAACTGGCTCTAACCTGCACTTGATAAGCTGCCCTTCTGCAGCCAGCTCTCAATTCCCAGGATGACATTTGCCATCCAAGGCATTTTGATTACAACGGTTCATGCAGCACTGCAGGAACTATTACCTCTCCTGATATTGCTGTAGCTCCTTCCTTCATCTACAGTGAATTGTAAAAGAAAGAGGGCTTAAATTGCTGGGTGAGTTTTGTCCTTTTAAAAGCATTTTCTTCTTTTCTTTTTCATATCAGCACATTGCCTTCTAGTTCCAATGAGACAAAGCTCAGAGGTTGAGGGGCAGAGGTGTCTAAGGATGGGCCAGTATTAGAAAATGCCTGTTGTGCAGAAGAATGAGAGACATGCTCAAGAGAGCAAAACAAAGGAAAAGAAAGATAAGTAATGGCAAAAGAAAGAGATTTGTATAAAGGGAAACTAAAGTGTGGGCAAAGGTGGTATTTGTAGATCCTCAGCTTTTTGTATTCAAATGGATTTGCTCCTCTGGCAGGCCAATGAGTTTCTGACCTCAGATCATTTCCTGCTAATTTCAAGGAAGTTATGTGCTCAAGCAAGTGCCAGGTGGATAAAACAAATAGAGCTTCATAATGACTAATCTGGCTTGCCCTAGCAAAAGCTTTAAAAGCTGCCATAGAAAGGCAGCAAGCTGATGTGCTCACAAGCTCAAATGGCATTTTTTGATACTTTGGATTTAAAAGGATGCTTACGTGATGATTCTGTTTCTCTGAAGATATCACTGTGCAGGATGCCCATCGCAGGGCCTGTTCTCCAGAGCATATTCTGGAGATAGAACTAAGCCAGCTCTTAACTGCAGGGCATCCATCCCACTCAAGGCAGCAACAGCAGAAGAAAGTATGAGCAAGGTCTTTTGCGGGACATGTGGCTCTAGCTGCCACAAGAATACTGTGGCTAGTTTCACTTGACCACATTGGCAGGTGCTCTTGTATTTTATCATCTATTACTCTGACTCTTTTTCCAGCATCCACTTTAATTTTGCACAGACCCAGCTCTGCCTGCCAGACATGTCGCCTGTAGCTGTCCCAGATTTTGGAGGTCTTTTCCTCTGTTGCTTGGGAGCACTTCTGAGGTGCTTAGATCACCAGGTGCTGTTGCATTTAAACCCATTTTCTTGCTTCCTCTGACTGAAACTGGTCCAGAATCCTAGGTCATCTCTACATCTTCTTCTGAGATGAGCTAGCCTGTATGCATTAGTCCAGCCTGAGCTGGACTTCACTGACCAAAATTACTGCACCTTGCTTTGGCAGGCTTGCAGATCTACTAAGAGTAAGAAAGGAGATGATTAGGCTGAGAGAGTATTGACTGTTGGCGAATAGTTACTGCTGGTGGTGATAAATACAAACCAGTCAGAAAGAGCTTTGCACGATTCACAGATCACAAAAGGTGTTTGCAGAGTTTGCATTTTCATTAACAAAACAAAAGAAGTAATAAGCTGTTTTTTGTTCTCCGTTCAGCAAAAGACAATAAGACAAAGGCCACTTCAGACTCTATCTTGATACAACCTCTTTTGGTAATTTATATTCACTTTATATGGATGACTGGTTTAGTCAGCCTTCTGAGTTTGCTAGTTAGTGGAAACCTTCCAGTTAGGAACAGCCATTTATTTTTGTGTGTTCCCAGGATCTCTGCCTCTGTATTTTGAAGGATCCATTTTGATTAAACAGAAACATCCCTTAAAATTGCAAAATTACCCACTTAAAACACGATGCCATTATAGTCAACCCTAAAACCTTAACTTGGTGTTTACTTCTTGATCAATTGGAAAAAAGGCGGGGGAAACTTGCCTTCTTCCTTTCACATATATTTATGTAATCTGCTTGTTAAATGCTTCTATATTTCTTTTACAAATTGCCATATAAAAAATTATTCATAGCTATACTACTTAATGATTTTTCTTTTGGTTTATTTTTGAAGACACAATCAGAGTTTTAATCTTATTTCGTATTACGGTTAAAGTTCCCAAATTACGTTCGGTCTGAATATGGGCTACCATTTTAAAAGACTAAGGCTCATGAGAAATCCATAAAGAGAGGTAGGAGGGCTAACCTTCTACTTGTAGTGTGCAAAAGAGGAATCTCAGAGAACTGAGACAGCTTTTGGGAGTGTGCCTTGTTTTCAAGCAAGATGGAGTGAGGAGGGTAAACCAATTCAAGAAGAGAAAAAAGCAATTAGACTCCTTACCTTTTTCTTTGAAAGAGATTTTCTCAATCTCTGGAATCAGGAAACTATAAACCAGCTCTGCTACAATCTCTTCTGACTGTAGGTGAGTTCTCCTACAGAACAGACACAAGGTGTGGTATTAGTATTTCACTTTTCTTTACAGATCACCCCTGCAAACACACAATTCCCTTATAAATATTCTCACTATTTTCAGGTGTGTGTATTCTCGTGCCAGGAATTGTCAGCTAGGTGTCTGCTTATCTCATAAAATAGTGCACAGCACTGACAGCATAATTGATTATTCACCTCTGTATAGCACTGTCACTGTGTTCAGTATTGCACTGGAAAAGCATTATTTCAGCAGAGACCACCCCAGATTCCTGATCCTCGGAGCTATTTAGGAATCTAGCTCTCACTAATGTCAAACTGTGCTAGACACACAGATACCTCTGAGGATTTGGGTCTTTGTCAATTTGTCTGTGGTCTGTTGCTGTGTTTGCTAAATTCTTCCCTTTTGTGACTTTGCATTTGGCTGGTCCCCATGCTCTTTTCCATGCCAGTGTGTGGTGGGTTCCCAGTTGGCCCAGGGTCTGCATGCATTATCTCTGGTTAATTCTCCCCAAAGACTTCAACATTCATATTCATCTGGTTATAAAATACACAGCTGCTGTTCCATAGGAGAGTCACTGTGTCAGGGATTTTTATGGCTCTATTCCAAAAAAGCACACAGAAACTGAGCTGGAGGTTTGGCAGGTCCTAAAAAGTATTCACTGCTGATGCCCCAGCCAAACGCAAGATGGTGGGGTTCCCAACAACCTACTATACTGAGAATGCCTTGTCAGGCAGCCATCAGTATGACTGACCCCCCCTGCAAATTGGCAGTTTCCTAAAGAACAGCCACCCCAGAATAAAAGACTGTTGTATAGCTGTATCTTTAGCATCTCTTTCAAACCAATTTTCTGTAGGACTGTAAATAAAGGAAAAGACCAATGTGAATGGGTATTGCTTTAGGCAGTTCCCAGATTCACTTAAAATGCTGTCACCACATCTCATTGGCATGAAGAAGTCTAAAAAGAGTGATTCACAGATCCCAGAAGTGATTTGCAGAAGGAATCTGGCAAATGTTGCATGGAAATAAAGCTCTGATGGATTTATATGTGTATACCAGATAGTAACAGTGTGGTTCCCATACAACCTGCACAGCAATGAAGTGGGCACGGTATTGGAATTGTTCAACCCTTCCTGTGTCTTAAATTAGAGATGTAAGTACAGGTGCAGATGGTTAGGAATGTTCTAAACTGCTGCCCACAGCCTCCAATGAACAGTGTAAGAGCACACCGATTTTCCATTTCGTAAGCAATGTCATTGATTTCTACAGCCATTCTCTGAATCTCTTCCTTAGCTTGCTCTTCAGCTGTGTTCTCCATGCTGCTCAGGATAATGTCTTCCAAGTAGGAGTCAACAGTGCTTTGGTGCACTTTGACCACCTGGAAAAAGACACCAAGATTTCCTTTTTTAATGGTTATTGCTGTAACAGATGGGTGGAAGCAGATTTCCAGAGAAGCAAGGCTACAGATCGTTTTCAGCACTGCTTTCTGAGGACAAATTGTGTGTGAGAACTAACTGAATACAAACAAGTGCAGGAAAGAGAGAATGCTAGAAGTAGAACTTATATTGGAAGATCTACTATGCAATTCTTCTACAGCAGGTTATTTCTCTGAATGCAATGGCAGTTGCTTCCTCAGTTCTCATCATCCCCTGAACAACTGCCAAACAAACATCATCGGCATTGCCTTTAGTAAATTAATTAGGTTTCATTCATGCAAATCCTGCAGGAAAGGGTTCCATCAAGACAGTGAAAGCAGTATGAGTAAGATAAACATATTATTTGCCTCATATGGGATGTAGGGCAGAGATTCTAGAAACAAGCCTGTCCCTTTCACTAGTCTGACAGATATAAGTTTATTGCACTTTGACCCTCCTTGCCTCCCACTCAGAGAAGTAGAAAAGAGTTTTTTTGTTTGTTTGTTTTTAAAAAGAGACATTATTTTTTTAAAGTGATTTCAAGCTCTCTTGGTATTAACTTCCTCCTACAAACTTTGAAAATTATTGCTTTAGTCAATTAGGCTCCCACTCATTCCTTTCCACTGGCAAAAATACGCTTCATGCAGGCAGGAGTTAGGGAATGGGAGAGAACTACAGAGTAGTTATGGAATAGTGTAATCTCAGGACTTCTGATTCTGGATCTCAAGGTTATGGTTTCCTTTAGCATCACTTCATAAAAACTCTTGTTATGGCACTCCTTGTTATAGGTAGTCTACTTTAGCAGGGCAAATTCTCTCCAAAATTTGCTTGAAGACATTCTCTGTAGGAGAACACCTAATGGTTTTGCTAAGTTAAGACAAACTACACTAAAGATTGTTTAGGTGTATTTTATGCTCTCCACAGGTGTATTTTTCTTTGTGGAAGTTTTTTTCTGGAAGTTTGGAAACCTAAATCTACTTGTGACAGGTGACAGAATAAATAGCACTGTTTTGAGGGTCATTGTGATCATCCTTTTTTTAACGGAGATGACTCTGAAGAGGGAATCATCCTCTCTTCCCTAAGACTTCTTCCTCCATTTTAAAACTAGCCATCACCTCAAATCAACGCTTGAAGCATTTCCCTTCCAGCTGAATCCTCCTGCAGGGAGGCAGTTCCCTGACGCTGCCCACGGTCTCAACACTCTCCCACTCTTACCTGTCTGAAAATCTCATCCTCTTCCTGCCGTTGCATCTCTTCCACCTGGCGGCGTCCGCTCTCCTCTGCCTCCCGCATTCGCCGCTGCCTCTCGGCCAGCATGACAAACGCGTGGATCCTCCGCTCTTCCTGCAGCCTCAGCAGCTCTTTAGAGAGGAAGTCAAACATATTCGCCAAGGTCTTTCCTTCTGCCCAGGCCAAGTGGCTTTCAATTTGTGATAGCTTTTAAAAAAAAATGCAAAAGAATTGTGTTACAAACCACAGGCATGTTCGTCTGACCACAGGCATGTGAAACAGCTTTGCAGTATCCACTCAACCTAGCCACAGGGCAAACCTAGCAGTTTTGCATTCTTTTGGTTTTACATAGGCTAGCCTGGACTCTGTATAATCCAAGGTTCCTATATACTGGTTTTGATGTCATGAAGAGGCTAAAGGATGACAAAATGGGTCCATCTGGGACTAGTCCCAATCTGGTTGCAGTAGGACAGGCAGCCCCTACACTTGAGTGGGTGGGAAGAGATAAATTACTAGCTGCACTTTATTATGAGCTGCTGTTGTGGCTGAAGAGTATAATCGGAACAGTTATTGAGCCTGTTTGTTACTCGGAACTGCTTTTGTTCCCAGATCACGAAATGGGAGATAAAAAAGTGACAATGAACTGACTTCAGTCCTCTTTCTGTGCTAAGCATAGCTTGACCAGGGCAGGAAAATAGGATCAAAAGTTGCAAATGCAGCATCAGTCTAGCATTCAGAAAACAAAATCTCCATCTTCACGGTAGGGCATTTGGGGCAGAGGTTTAGGGAATTGTGCAGTTGTGCATATAGCCACGTTCCTAACCTATCCTGAGGATTCAAATTTTTGTTAAAGTTTGAAGTCACCTCAGCAAAATGGTAACTCTTTGGGTAGACACTGGTGAGGCAACCAAAGTGACAGAACTTGCCAAGGTCAAACAAGTCATGAGTATTTATAGCTTTAAGCATTAAGTTTTTACTTAAAACTATAAAAATTAAGCAGTAGCTGCCACCAAATACAAACCAATGGCAATTATACTGACATACACAAGTGCAAACGAGAACTCAAAATTCCAGGTAATGGAAAATCAGGTCAGAAAGTCTGTGACAAAGCTGCGAATAGAGCCCAGGTGCTTGGTGCTACTGTACCATTTCTTCCTTGCTCCAAGCACATCATAATTTATGGGTTCTGTATCTGGTCCCACTTTGGAAAGGGACAAGATCTTTGGTTAGTTATTCCCAGTCCAGACTATGAAGCCATGATCCTTGGCAGGAGGGAATGTGTGGAGCTGGCTGGGATGCTGTGTCCCAGTTGCAATAAAAAGGCAGTAACAGAATAGACTGGAATGTGAAACTCACAGAAAACCAATTGGAGCTGAAATATCCTAGATAAGTGGCAATAAATCAGCTTTCTCATACTGTGGGACAGTGCTTCAAGGAAAGTGGGACTATCAATGTCACACACATCTAGAAGTGACACTGCTCGGCCTGTGGCTGTTAAGATGGAGGAAGGAAATTACCCTTAGAGACAGGGGTCATATGGGACTAATGTGCTTTTTTTTTCCTTATTGCTCAAGGAACTCTATCTAAAACCAGTGTGAAACGTAGGAAAACAACCCAGGAACAACATTAAAATTCTGTTTAACATCAGCTTACCAATTTATACTTTTGACCCTTTTACTTGGCAATTCAGTCTTCTATAAAAAGCATCTCTTGGAAGAGGTCTCTTTTAAAAACTGAAAGTTTTTAATCTAAATTCTAAAACATGAAAGTTTTTAATCTAAATTCAAATTTCTAATTCAAAAATCTGAAAAAAAAAAAAAGTTGTGACCACTAAATTAAAGATCTGTAAATCATCACTGACTTTCTAAAATATCCCTATGCACAGAAAACTACTGGTCTTGCATTATAGAGAGATTAAGATTCAAAATGTTAAAAGACCTGAGCCTTGGACTCAAGAACAAGAGATAGAAGGGGTAAATGCCAGCAGAGGGGGGTAGTGTCTCTCCTAAAAGGCGATTCTGAGATCAGAGGTCAGCATCTTTACTCCCTGCTCTCTCCTTTTTTTTCTGAATGTCATTATGATGTCTGAATTGGTCTCTCCTTCACTCTTACCTGGGTTTCCAAAAAAAGAAACTAATACAAGCTCATAATGCCTAAGGTTTTTATGTTTTATTTTTTCTTATCTCAGTAGAAGAAATTGTTTTGCTATAATTTCTGGCATTGTTTTCCTGAGTTCCACACCTATGCTCCCTGTATATAAGGGAGCACCTACAAGTGATAAATACTAAAACACAATCACTCTGTTCAATTTTTACTGAGCTCTGAGAGGAAATTTTATAGCTGCCCACCCAGCAGTAAGCAGTGGGCTTTGCCTGCCAGACTATGCTGCTATCATCATCTAAAACCTGCAGAATTGCCTCATAGCTGCTCTCTGTAATACCATGAGAGTAGTAAGGCCTACAGGATAACCTGCAGAAACATGGGAGACACTACATATCTTGGGATAGGGTTAGGTCTGGACAAAATTTCTTCATGATCCATTTCAGACCAGAGTCTGCCATTTGATTCACTTTCCTCTGGAAAGTTGTGGCACTGCTAGGAAACAGTGCCAGATTTCTTATCCCCAGCTCTCTTTAGATTCTTGGTATGGATGGATCCCAGTATCTCTGTGCTCTCCAGAAATGTGGCAACTACAGCAAAGTGACTCCATTACTTAGGTGTTCAAAGTCTCAAGCCCAGCAAAATTTGCAAAGTAAATCTCCTTTGGCTGCTTTTGTGATGATTTCTGCCTGAGTGGGGGCCTGAGAGGGAGCCAAGCTAGAAAGAGAACAGGGCAGTGACAGAGCAGTAACACGTTCAGGAAAACAACTGACAGGAGTGACGTGTAGTGATGCCAAGTCACAGCACCAGTCAAATGGGCTGAAATATGGGTAAACTCAGGTTCATCTGACAGTGTAGTTTACTCAGAGACATGGAAATATAATGAGTGGTCAGTCTGGGCAGAAAGCAAGTGCAGCCTGTGTAGAAGCTGTGGCTGGGTTCCTCAGTCTCTTTGAGATGCCTAGAGGCCCACAGAAATGAGAGCATTTTAGCCCCTCGGGTTTTCAATCTTTGGCCTCTGCTAGGAGGGCATTTGAGTAAGCTGGGATGTTTTCTGTGCTTTGTATAATAGAAAACATAAATAAATGAAATATAAGAGTGCTGATGGTGCTGCAATCAAGAGTGTGACAAACCAGGTGCTCCATGTTTATAGGCAAACCTTGTGCATGTGCAAGTCATGCTGTTGCTGCAAGGCCAGTGTCTCTTGCTTCTCTGTCTTAATAAGCAGCTGGACATCCTCCTGAAGTGCGTGAGTGGTGCGCAATTCTTGAATCAGTTCCAGCCGCTTCTCCTTCCCTTCAAACATCTTTCAAATACAGTTAAACAACAAGGCAAATTAAATGGAGTATGTAATCAAAGTATTTTGCCAGCAGAGAACACCCTTTTCTTCCAAGCTGTAGGGTCAGCTGTTCCCAAGACCAAGTTCTTTGTTGTTAGCATTTGAAGATTTGGGGAAACTCCCTCATGCTCCCACCGAGAAATGAAAAAGTCTGTAATAAATGTGTGGCTACACTCAAGGTAAACACCAGGTCTGCCAGCTAAACCTTGCCTAAAACTTATTGCATGGAAAACATACATTGACACCTTCAGCTATGGAGTATAAATGACCCACTGCTACTTTATTACAAAAATTATTTTTGGATTCTGCTAAGACTCACCCAGAACTCAAACTACCTCAATAGGGAACAGCAAAACCAGGGTCAAGTATGTCCTCACCTAACAGATCTATATCCTTATTGATATCCTGTTATACTGGTCTATTTGTCAAAGTTTCCCAGAATGAGCATTACACCTTTTTCTCAGGCTTGAGTTAAATATCTCCTGTTTCAGCATTCACTATTCTTTGAAGGTTATTCCTTTTGAAGGAACTGGTCTGTTCAAAGTGAGAGACTTAATATAAAGCCTAAACCAGGGCTACTCGATTAATTTAAACCTAAACCTACTTCTCTTCCGCTGGAAATCATGGTAGTGTGTTTCAACATTTAAGAAAGAACCTCAGAGGATGGTAAGAAATAAAAGCTGCCCTTCTGGAGGACATGTGGGAGGTTTCATATGCCTAGGGTCTTGGCATAATCAAGGCAAAATGTATTCATGGTCCAGATCTAATGTAGAATTTGCCATTTGAGTAATTCTGCTCCCAAACATCCAATTATACAGCTCAATGTGGCTGGCACAGGGAGCTACTCAAACACACATGTAGGAACCTGGAATTCCCTGTAAGAAGTTTGGGTTGCAGAACAGAGCCTTGAAGGACTTGAGATAACATACAAGGGAAAACTGGAGAAGCTTCATTGCCCTTGATTAGTTATGTGGAAGAAAGATCTCAAACAAACCCTCGGTCATCCCCCACCATCAGTCTGAAGCCAGACACAAAGAGGCACAGGATACCATGTTCTGAATAGCCCTTCCTCGGAGCAACTTCTGCAAACAAATCACTGCTAGTTCTGTTTCCTCTTCCTCCTGCCAAAACACAATGAATATCCACACAGTAATTAATAACTTCTTTGGGGGAAAATACAGGTGAGGATTTTCATGTATCATCCATGTAGCTAACACAACAATCTAATTCATATCCGGCTTTTTTTCCCAGCTGTTTCTGAACACCATGTTTCTGATTCCTTGGGAAAGGCAGGTAAGTCAGAATAATATATACTTCCCTGTTCTACAAAAACGGAGGAAAAAGACTGCTGGATTTTTAGAGAGTCTTTAAAGCGGAATACCTAATGATAAGGAGGTTTTGATAGAGAAAATTACTTTTTGTATTACAAGTACTATTTGTAGCTTGACTGAGTTAGCAGAAAGATCATGAACTACATGAATTTACAGGTCAAGACACTAAGGAGAATTATTATTTTAGGAGGCGCAAAAGAGATGTTAACAATAAATAGATTAGATTAAAAGGGAACATAGAGGTTTTTCTTCTCGTATTCATTCCAATGCTGACTGATACTGGAGTAACTCAGTAAATTTAAGACTCAGATAGTGACTGTTTGGAAGCAACTAAAATGAAATACCTCATATTGCAATTTGTCTCTTTCAGGGGGTTACTGACCTAGCATTGTGTGAGTGTTATCAATTTGGAAGAAGAATGAAGTGTAGTGGGTAAGAGAATATGATTACAGGCGATAAAATGTTGGCTTCTTTTAAATATAGGAAGCACAACCTACAGCATTTTTTTTCCCCTGATGAGGAGTCTTAGATACTTGCAGGAGGAAAAAGTCCATGAGGCACCCAAAAGAGATTAAAAGGAATTTGAATATTGCAAGAAAGATTTTTTTTAAGAAAGTAAAAACAGCCTAAGAGGTCTGAGTTGAAATGTGGTATTTTAGAAGTGATGGAATAAGAGGGAAGAACGTGGGATGAGAAAAGGGGTGTGAGCTTCAATTTTAGTGTCTGCTTTTTCTTAGGTGTTGTAGATTAAGTATTGCAAAAGCAAAAGGAAGCATTCCTTCCTTTCCACACCACCAAGCAAGAGGAGCAAAGCAGAACAGGCAAAGGACTGTTTTATGATTTGGTCTCTTCTTTTTTTTCCAGAAAGAAGGAATGAATTTCCAGCCCACTTAGGGTTAGATAACTGCACCACATAACCTGGCTGCAAGGGAAAGTGAGGCCACAAACCTCTTCAGGACACAGTTTTTGGAAATGGAGACAGCTGGCACATATACCGGACAGGTAAGCTGAACTGCTGTAAGGTTTATTTTAAATTCTTGTGGGATGCAATTTTTGGTACTTGTAATTGTATTGTTCAGTGTTGCAAAGGATGCCTTAACAAAGATAATGACCAGCTCCTCCTTCCACTTGCAAAACCAGGATGAAAGAGAGAGGGGAGACAGAGAGTCTGTCAAACCCTATAGGAAAAAAAAAAAAGGAGAATTTAGCATCTGGAGGAATTTATGATCCAGGTGAGAACAAGGGGAGGCTGGGAGAGAGTAAGGTGAGGAATTGAAAGGTGCTCTATAAGCTTGTTGGGGCTGATCAGCACATAAGGAATGGCGGGCAAAGGACGGGAGGAGTTAAGAGGCCTGCAGTCGCATCTCCTTTCTCTCCTCTTTCTTTTGTATCCCTTGTGGTCCAGGTCAGCAGCCCACTACTCCAGGGCACTTTCCCTTTTGGATTCTTAATTTGAGGTGAGGATCTCCACCAGAGGTTGGTGCAGTTAGTAGTTGGTTCTAGCATCTCTACAGGGCAAGCAGAGAAGCATTAGCAGCAGAGAAGGGCCTTGCTTTTGGTGCAAGGCTCTGTTTTCAGCAGCTAGCTGGAAGAATGTGCAGTAGGAGAAACCTTGTTCAGATTCTGCAAGACAGAACATTTTATGGCAGCCCTTCAGTGGCTGAAGTGGCCTGATGGCACAGATTGAGTTTCACTAGAGAGCTCCTCTGTTATGTGTCTGCACGTAACATCATTTAAGGAGAAAACAAATGTTGATAGAATTAACTTAGCTATAGTTCTGCTGTGTTGAAACTCTTATATAAAAAGCTATAATCCATAAATAGACTCAAGCATGACTACAGCTGCTGGGGAAAAATTCTTTCTGACACAGAAAATACCATGTAACCTGGAAATGCTTAAAAATCTGCTAAACGGGGTCCACTGCAATACAATAACTAACACACAGGAGTCAGTGAAACTGTGGAAAGCTTTTTCCAAAGGCAGTATAGATATTTTTATTTCAGTGATCTTAAAATGGACTGTGTAGAGCACAATAAATCATACTGCACAAAGGAAGATAGTACAGATAACCTGATGAGCCTTTAGCTCCCTTACTTTTGTGGTTGCATGACTTTCTTAAATTCACAAGTTTAAATGATAATTGTGTCTGATTTTTACTGCACCATGAAAATGGTGTTAATAAGGAGACAAATCAATCCACTGGTGCAACCACCTCTTAAATACATTACTTCAAGAAAGGAAAAGAAATTGCAGCTTCCCTAACAAGTTATTTTGTTTCTCTAGAGTATATCATAACTCCAAAACATATTACTGCTATTCTGACCTCTACAGAAGAATTATTTTCTGTCCACTGTCAGCTAACTGGAGTGTCAAAAGACTCAATCCTGCATGTTAGCAGGCTAGCAAAGTAATGAGGTGCATGCTCAGTCTTAAGCACCCAAAGTCTGACTGACTTCTGTGGGACTGAACTTAACTGCTCCGCTGGATTATGACAGTGTTGCCAAACCAGGATAAGAGGCTTCTTTACCTCTCTGGATATTCATTTAATAGGCAAACAGGGAACAATCACAGGGAAAAAAAAAAAAAAAAGTACTAAAAATCCCACTTACAATTGATGGTTTTTCCAGGGTTGGAGTTGGGGGCTGAGGTACAGGTTTTTCTATTTTTTCAAGGAAATGAAGTGGCTTCTTTGGCTCCTTGACTTTATTCTTCTTGTCCAGTAGTGCCTGTAATAGTTAAACAATTTAATCACAGGCGAGCTAGATAGAACATCTCATTGAGATCAGTTCTATGGCTACTGTCTGCTCCTGAGCACACAGAGACTGCAGAGAGCTGAAAGTATTCTGAACTTTTCAGGCTTGTGGCTTTCATTTCTTACATCACCTCAACATGAGGGGAATAACATGAGGGAGGAAGTAAGAGCTGTTTTTTCTCTGCCTTTTACTGTAGGTATCATCACACTTGTTATTCCAAGTCCATTAAGGTGTTTTTTTTTTTTTCCTCCTTGCAGCTGTTTGATGGCTACCACCAAGTTTGCCAGACAAAGCAGGCCAGGAGTGGAAAAGCCACGGATGCTTTCAGCCAGCTTTTAGACAGCCAACATGTTGCCAACTTCTCATTGCAAGCTTGTTAGAAAAAGGTATTCCAATAATCAGTTTCTGCTGCATAGCAATGTCTGCCTACTGTAGGCATCTCAATACCACTTACAAAGAAAAGGGAGCAAAATATGTAAATTCAAATCTCTTTCAAAATTATGATTCTGCTGTTGCATGGGCTGGATCTGTACTTTTCAGTACTGGAAGAACAGATGTATTTCCGCAAGGTAAGGTGTATCTTATTGCTTTCTTTCTATCTATCTTTATTACAGAAAAGGTGTGCAGGATTGTTAGAAAGAGATGTTCAAAAACAGTATCTTACCAGGGAGGGAAATAAGAGAGAAACTTAATAAAAAAAAATATATGTTGAATTTCTTCTCTCCAGTACCAAGGAAAGGACTTGGGTAAAATTTAACTGCATAATTAATGAAGTTTTAAAACTCCTATGGTCATTATACAAAACTCTTCTTGCATGCTGAAACTGACCTTTCAGGCCAGGATAATTAATAGCTTGGAAAAAGGAGAGAGAGAGTTTTAGTTGCAGGGGGAGAAACACTTTATTGTTAGAAACTTCCGAAATGGACCAGTTTAATAATACAAAAATCAAAGCCTATAAAGTGCTTATAAATTACGTGAAATGCTTATAGCTGAACAAAGTTGGAGATCTTCTCAACTGCTTTTTGTATTTGATCATCTTAGAGCTCTCTAGCAAGAAGATTATAACAATGTTTGATATGATTTGTAAGGTGTTTTGCAGGATGAAGGAAAACTTGGAAAGAAAAAGCCCTTGTAATTGTGTTTATCTTGAAAACAATGATTCCTATGTTTATTAGTACAATGTTGCATTCATAAGAGTTTTCCTAATAAATTGTTAGCGTATAAAAATATTTCTTGATAAGCAAAATAACAAAACGCAGCCAGAATGACAATTTTTAAAGACAAAGAAATATAAGAGGACTTCTTCCTAATTCTTTCTAATTCTAAGAGAAAATTCTTACTAATGTAAATCCGAGAAATACTGCAGTTCTTGGAAATGGTTTTATGTTCGCACATCAGCAGAATCTAGTGACTACTTTACTACCTTCACTAAGTCAGCAGCGGTTACTATTGCTTCATCCAAACTGAAGTTTTTAGGTTATTTTTTATAACAGCTTAACTAAAGGAAGTACAGGTCTTGTATTAACTGGTTCTGCCTAACTTAATAAGTTACCATTTTCCAAACAGAAACCAGGACTGAAGAATCCTACTTTCTTAAAAAGGGAGGTGAGGGGGAGAAGAATAAACGTGTACTGAATTTCTGAAGGACATGTTTTATATGGGACCATGTACATATTGCACACTAAATTTTCTGGAATAGGCTACATAGTTTTACTTTTTGCATTTTTTTTTTTTTTTTTTTTGTCATGGTATAATCTGATTGGATGGACAGTGAAGGACTTAGACCTTCCGTCTTCTTTTCATATTCCTGGTGAATGCTGTGAACAGCAAATGACATTCTTGCTTTTGGCCATACCTTTTAGCTTCTTTGCTGGCTTCTGATAGAAGCAGAAGTCTTGAAAGGATAGCGGCTTGGAAACCAGCTCTCCGTTCAGAGTAATTATGCTTTGGTTTCTTCTTTATCTGCTCTTTAACCTTCTCTCATTCCCAAGACACCATACACATTTCCATGTGTAGCACCTGTGTATGCAGTCATGGTTCTCTTTCTTCCTCTTTGCCCATGACTAAAGGTGAGATCATCCAGGACACCCTGAGTACCTACTTAGCAATGCAGCAGGGCTGCTCCATCTTGGCTGATTAGGAGTGACATAGTAGGTCTTAAAGCTTGTCTGAACATGAGCCAACTAACAGTGTGCTGAAGATCTGTTCTTGATGAAACTACTGCTTGAACAGGTTTTCCTGCTCTTTGAAGCTGGCACAGATCTCTCCACAGACATTCCTGACCCTCTTAGTTCTCTACCTCCTTCCAGCAATAAGATAAAGGAAAACAGACATGATCTCCTAGTATCTCATCTACTCCTTGGTGTATTCAGGTATCCAGCATTTTTTCCTATAGTAATTAGCTCTATCAGTGTGCTATCTCTTTTTGAGCTAACCAAATTCCTTGCAGTTTCATGTAAGGCATCTTATGTAATGGCTCACTTCCATTCCCTAAAACACCAACTAGGAACAGGCTTTTCTTGTCCTTCTACAGACCTGGTTTAAGATATGGCTCCTTGTTTTTCTCTGTAAATCCTACGTCACTCCTGTTTCGCTCATGTTCTCCTGCTTTACAGAGCTATTTGAAGAACACTGAGTATACATAATATCCTTGCAAAAGGTTTCAGGATACTCCTCAAAAAGCCTGCTTCTAAAATCCCATCTTTTGGGATTAGTTTCAAGCCTACAGGAAGATGATTTTATTCTTAATAGGACAATGATCCTTTCTGTGGGTCCCTGGATATTCTTTTGTCTCACTTTGCAGCCCTAACCTTAAGAAAACCTGAGGAAACAAACAAGACAAAGATAATGAGGAGGACCAGTCCATCTTGCCACTTATTTGGCCTGGAAAGCAAGTCTCAGAAACTTCCTTGACTCAGAGGAACTACCTCGAAGCCAAAATCCAGCACTTCTCTTTGTCACCTCCAGCTATCTCAGGTTAACAACAGGGAATGAAAGAAACTAATTCCAGATCTAGATCACAGTGTATGCTCAAAATTTTCTGGAGTTCTGCTTTACTTCTAGGATTATGGGAGAAAGTTTCTAGACTTAGAGAATGCTCAGGCAGCACTAAAAGGAGAGTTTTGAAGAGAAAACTGGTCCAGCTGTTCTGCTATAGAAATAATGCAAAGCAATACAGAGCCATTCTGAGATGATCCCTAATTGCCTGCTTTAAACTTCTTTTCATGCTTTCTGTACCAGAGAAGGCTCTTGGCAGGATCGGGGCTGGTAACACCAATCGGTCAGACAGCTGTCCTTTCCAGTACTAAACTCTGTTAACTCAGTACCCTGCTCCCTTCACTGCTCGCTTCTCAACAATTCCTGCAGCTTACGAGGTGGACCTGCCAGATGGGTCCTGCTAAGCCAAAAAGTGCTATGGCCACCAAACTTAAAGAGTCAAAGACACTGATGTGACCCACAATGTCACTGCAGAACCCAGAGGCAAAGTAATTAGAGCTGCAATGCTTGAAATGCTTGACACAGGCTGCTCAGAGAGACTGTGGAGTCTCCTTCTCTGGAGTTCTTCCAAACCCGGCTAAATGCCACCCTGTGCCATGTGCTCCAAGTGTCCCTGCTTGAGCACGGGTTTGGACTAGATGATTTCCAGAGGTCCCTTCCAACCTCAACCACTCTGTGATTCTGTGAAATCTCTTAAGTCGATTGTTAGGATAAAACTGTTCGTTTTTTGCTCTTGTTGCTCTGAACAGAAGCCTTACTGTAGCTGAGGCAATCTGGGTCTTTAGTGGTGTCACAGTTTTCAGCTTATCT
Organism: Nothocercus julius; assembly: GCA_013398735.1. Lineage (NCBI taxonomy): Eukaryota > Metazoa > Chordata > Aves > Tinamiformes > Tinamidae > Nothocercus > Nothocercus julius. The sequence goes on along the minus strand of VZSV01000129.1, from coordinate 519,352 downwards.
GGACTGACGAGTCTGGTTTCTACATCTCAGTATGTAAAAATAGCAGTTAAACTTGACATAACTGATTTATCAGCAACACCTCTAAAGGAAATGTTTTATGATTTTAAAAGAATATGCATTTTGACTTTATGTGTAAGGTAATGGAGGCTTAATTATACAAGGCCCTTTGGTGGTATAAATCAGTGTAGCCCTGGTGATCTAATATAGAAGAAAACGTGCAATATTGTCTGCTTTCATTCTCTCTCCTTTGGCTATCAGCTTCTCTTGGAGGAAACATTATTATGTGAGCAGCCATCACTAAGGCTTACTTCTTACCAGGGACTACAGTTTAGACCCTCTACTGTAGTCTCACAAACGCTGGCAAGTAATTTGAACGGGCAGAATACAATTGTTGTAATGGTAACTCAGCCCCGAAAGCTCAGGCTAACATCGTGCTGCCTACAAGAACTGCCACAAGTGTTCTGATCATTATATAATATGGTCACTACTTTAACTTCATACAAAAAGACACCAAAACTCAAAGCCCTTCAATAATGCAGTGTCTTCTTTGCCAAGTCTGTAGTGGACTAAGATCAGTAACTCTTGAACACGTCCTGCCGCACTGAAACTTTTTCTTTGAAAATTTCCTTCTGAATAACAATCAGATGCAACACTTAATTTTTTACAGAATCCAGTGGGATTTAAGTTTGAGATGATATGATTGTTTTTTCAGGACAAGATTCCAAATTAAAATTCATTTGTAGAAAGTTAAGTGTGTGAACAGAGAGAGTATTGTTAAATTATACCAAGATAAGAAAGCTTATACACATAATTTCCGATTATGAAATATTTCTTCACTAAAGAAAGCATAAGGGAAAGCTGCCAAGCTTTACAAATGAAATTAAATTTTTAGCATTACTTCAGCCAGCAACAATAGGCCTAATTTTGAAGAAGGCAACCATCCCTTCTTCATGGTTAGTAGCATGCTTAAAAGTACATGTAATTATCAAATACACCTCATCTGTACAAACAACTGTAATAACTTCAGGTATGTAAAAATCATTATCCTGTTTGCAAATCAGATGTTGCTGTTAGGGAACAGCAATGATGTACATCCACCATTCTGATCCAATTTGATCATGCTTTGCTGTAAGTATTTTTACAGTACATTCCTAGAATGTACATTTTAAAAATGTACAGAATTTATAGAATATAGATCCAGATTTGATTTAATTATTAGTAATTTGACAGTTTAGCCATTCAGCTTGTTACACATGCATTACATAAGGAAGTGAGAAAGGAGAAAGAGTAAAGGAAAGAAGAGAATTTCTAGCTGATATAGTGTATTACTATACATCTGATACACCAAGCATCTGATTCATAGGGAGACAAGCAATTATCCTTGTTTTCCATAAGGCTGGAGCAGAATGCAGATGCTAGGGAGAGAGAATACTGGCAGACTGAGCTCCAGAGAAGAAATGGTCATGCCTACAACAGTTTGAATGTCTGATATATTCTCTGCTTGAAGTTGTCAAATAAAAAACCCCATGAAGTTAGCACAGACAATTGGAAGAAAGTTCACAGATATGTTCTCTCAATAGCATTTCTGAGCAGTTCAAAACTACAAGGAACTGATGGCTGCAGCCCCATACCTGGTGAACTTGTGCCAGCTCTGCCTCTAGCCTTGCTGATCTTTTAATAAAACCAGTCTTAGTGGTACTGCATTTAGGTTTTGGAGCCTGAATCTGGACTTGGGTGACAGAATCTGGGAGAGTTGCTTCCATTTCACACAATCCTAAGAAACACAGAGTATGTAATGGAATGGCAGAGAGAGAAATCAAGGGTTTTAATAGCATAAATATCTCATACAAATTAAGTCTTGCAAAATGCTTTACCTGCAAAGGTGTTAAGATAGTAGTTTTTTACCACATAGCGTTCAGCATGGTTGTCTGGGAAATAACCAATTCGGGACAGAGGAGCATATGTTTGTGATGCAAAGTCAGCATAGTCTTCAATGATATCTCGTCTCACCAGCTTCCCTCTCACATTCTTCCTCTTAGCTATCAGCTTTCTGATCGCTAAAATGAAAACAAAAATGTGAGAAGATTCTTCAAACAAATAATTCTAAAAAAAAAAAATAAAAAAAAGCCTCATCTTAGGAAATATACAAAGGCTTTTGTTGTAAATCCCGTTCTGTTTGATCAGAACAAATGATGGCTAGCTAGTGTGGATGCTAGCTGTTTCACCTTGAATCAAGATGACAGCCTTGTGGGTTCTTTGAAACCTAAGCTTAATACTTCTGCCTTCCTACTTCTACCTCATACTTCTGGTTATCCAACTTACTCAGTGCACAGTTGTGCTGAATTTTTTTTACTTTCTCTTCTAAAGTCTTCTGATGATTTTGCCACTGGGCATCCAAGCGCTTGAAATCCAACTCATTCTGCTTCTCCTTTCTTCTCCTCAGCAGCTTCTTCAAGACTTCCAGTCGAAGCTCCTGCAACCTGCCAGGGAAGGAAAGGCAAGGTACGAACTACACTATCCTCCAGTGTTCTTTGCAATGCTGTTCTCATCAAATCTGCACCCTGCCTGAATACTTTCCAGAGAGTTCACACTGCATCCTACATTTAATCTTTCATTTTTAGAATTGAGCTTATCACTAATGAAAAGTATTCTGCCTTTTAATATTAAATTCAACAAAAAATATCAGTGGATTTGATTTTTTTTCCACAAAAATAAAAAGCTTCTACCCTCCAGCGAGACCCCAAACGTTCTTGTTCCTTCTCTATTCTGCTGATAAATAAAAGCAGTAAAGTATATAAATGGACTCCTACTTTTCTATTTCCTGTTCTCTAAAGGCCCACTCCTTCTTCTCCATCTCATCCATCATTTTCCTCCTCTTTGCAATTTGTGAGGCATTGTCCAGGGGTGGAAGAGTTGCTTCCCACGCTCGTTTGGCCCGGGCACGTTCAATCATCTCCACCTCAGCTAGTCCTGCTGGTAGCCCCCGACCTTACAGGAACAAGAAACAGTAGCTGTTTAGAAGCATGGCAAATCCAGCCAATATCCACTCTCTGCACCCTAAGATATTAGAGAGCTGGATGGGCACAAGCCCGTAGGTTAAACACAAACAGAATTGATGATAGATAGAAGTAAATACTTCCAAGGTCAGTAAAATTTTAAAATATGAATGATGGTAGGTCCTGCAGTTGCTATTCTTCTGTTGACATTAGCACCAGCTGTCCATTCCTCTCCTGCAGGATAGAAGGGGCAAACAAGCATTTCCAGGTAGATCCATTCTAAGAATCAGCACTTTCTTTGGCATGTCCAAAGAAGGCAGGATACTGGAACAGAAGGATCACAAGTATGTTGTGGGACAACAGCATTCTTACTATTTCCTTATGAACGATTGACTCAGAGTCACCGAAAAGCAGCAGGTAAATGGAAAACCTCTACTAGATGGTATTGGTAAAATATATGACCTTTTTATATTGAAAAATCTCAAAATTCCTTATGAAAGGTCCCAGAACAGTGCTTTTGAGTAGTTTAATATATAATTTAAGATTAGAAAAATAATGTATCCCAAAATAAGAAACAGATTGTCAAATCTGGCAATAGCATTGAAAACCTGACTGAATAGAATGTCCTGCTGAAGAAGGTAGCATTAGCATTATTATAACAGAGTATCTTGATTCCATAACTCACCCCAAGTCAGAGTAGCAAGTGTCAGAAGTTCAGGGATTGAGGCAGAGAGAACAACGTATTCAGGGGAATAAGGGTCGGTCTGGGCTTCACCATCCCTGTAATCTGTCTGTGTACCCACAGTTCGTATCTGGGGAGCAAGGACCTCATCATTTCTGGCTGCTGAATAAACATAGGGCTCTGTCCTTAAAAAAGAAAAAAAAAAAGAAGAAGCTAGATGGAAAAACATTTGTCACATTGATTAAAAAAAAAAACCCAACAACTATTATTCAAATGTGCTTTCCTTTATCTTAATATTGCTCCCATTGATGTTAACTCCACTATCTTTAGTAAAAGTAGATTGAGGCCACAGTTAGTACTTGGACTCCCTCCCTCTTAGATAAGCCATCCAGAAGTCTTCAGGTCTCAGCTTTCTTAAACAGTTACATGCACATCTTCCTTATGTACACATTCTAAAGGGTTGCTTTTAATACTGAGGCCTCTGTATCTCTTAAAAAATTCTTCCTATTGATTCACTATGAAAATATTGCTCACTAAATAACCAGATAAGCAGTCTTTTTTTTTTTTTTTTTTTTTTTTGCTACATGTTATCAATTACAATGGTTCTGCTGCAGAACTCACTACTTACTTTGGCATTGCATAAGCAAAATTTAGTGGCAACGGCTTACTAAAAGGGATGAGAGGTCTGAAAAGAGAGAACACAGAGGTTAGACAACAGCCAAGGACATAAAATATACTGTTATGGTTTAGGAAAACCTCATTACACTAATCTCAGAGGAGTTTTGCTGATTAACCATGACTGAGGTTCTATACATACATGTGTAGTATTGTGTCTGTATATGAAATAATTCTTCCATGGCTAAGGAGCACTTCATAAAAAAAGGTGCTCTTGAGACCTTTTGCAAACAACCTAGTCTGCTGTTTCTCATGTCCACCTCCAAAAGGTTCTATGTGATGCTACAACAAAGCCAACCTAACAGCAAGCTGCCATCAAGAGGGACGGACCCAGTTAGAGTTATATAGTTGTGCCTGCTCTATAGCAGCATTCAGTAAGAGAAATGTTTTAAGTATTTGACACTCACAACAAAGCAGTTACTAAAATCTTGTTATACTAAAAACTGGAATCGAAAAACAAGGCAATAATTAAAAGAGATTCATTTTGAGCATGGTCATAGAATTTTATATATGTACGGGTTTCACTAATTAGTTGATTTTTCTCCTTTTGTTTGAGGTTTTGGGAGATTCTTTTCTATAACTTCTTGATATCCTGAAATAAATCCCTACATTCAGTTATAAGGTATGCCATTGCGGAATTATCTAATTTCTTTCCTTCTCTGTAGTAATTTCTGAAGTAACTAGAAAATTATATGGGCTCAAAGACAACGTACTCATATCAATAATTCATTTTTAGGAATTATTATAGATTGCATATTGCAATTCACTATCATTCTTCCTTAGTCTTTAAAGCTGAATTTCAAATTGCAGAATAAATATTGCAGATAAAATAACCTTTGTCATTCTTTTGCTAAAATTGCCATAAGGAACACTAATTTATTTTTATTAAACTTTTTTTTTTTTTAAATATTTAAAAGTGGACATGTTGGACAACAGCATAATGCACATGCTCTTAAATAAAGTTGTGTCTGCTTATTCCGCTAGTGAGTGTAACTCATACTACATGTGATTAAGCTGAGAATGTTGCATCTATTGTGGACAGATAACATTGATAAATAGCTAATCTAGGATCCCCTTTGCTCCTGTCCTGGGCAGAAACGAGGAGGTAAAGGCTATATCTTGCAAGACACATTCCCAGGAATTTGGAGAACTGCAATGGCTTTGGTGAGCATCTTCTGTTGTGCAGGAGGACCTACAGCTCAAGGCTTTCTACAAATAACTATTAAGTGCAGAATGCCTGCTACTTTTGAATTTTCAGTAAATCATTATCTGAAAATTCTGAGATATTGTGAATGTAAAAAGAGCTTGTGATACATGATTTTGTTACTATTTATATTTTTTATACCAGCAACAAGGAATAGACAAATAAATAAATAAATAAAGAAGGCTTTGGCATTTAATTTATTTAGGGGCTCCTTAAACCTTACAAAAGCAGATTTTAAACTCTGTGTCAAACCAGTTCATTCCTTACCGGCCAAAGTATTTGTAGCGATTCCTTCCACAAACTTCAGGATCTTCATACAAAATTTGAGGTATCTGAAGAGAAGGTTGCGTTCTAAAAGTCAAAACACAGGGTTCTTTACTATTATTTAAAAAGTATATTCGGAGCAGTTCTGACTTTTTTCCCTTATTCTTTATTATTTTCTTTCTCTGCTTGCACAATCAAACCATAAATATTACAAATTCCACAATCCCCATGTGTATACAAGAAGCTCTACAATTGTATTTTGCATTTTTTTTCATAATTTTATATATAACAAGACAGTTTCAAAATTTATGGATATTCCACATTGTCCATGGGCAAACCTAACCATGTGCAGTATTTAAAAAGCCTTAACTTTTTATGAGCTTGTTATGGAAAGAAATATTTTGTAAATGTTGGACCTTACAATGCAACTGCTTTTACTGGGAGAAGGGAGGAATAACCTCATTTTCATAAAAGCGTGAAAAACTTTCCATAATGGAAAATACCTGGGAAGGGCGGTAGTGATCATGGAGAAGACTACCACTCGCAACCTTTCAAAAATAACTACAGCTATAGAAAGAGCTTCAGGCTATTTCTACATAAACAAACGTGGAAAAAATTTGGAACCAGCAACTTCAATTTGAATCTCCAGTAGAGGGAAAAAAAATAGTCTGACCATATGAACGCTTTCCAAATTATGCTGGAATAAGCACATCTTCTCCAAGACTTTCTCTTCATTTTTCCCATCTTGAATTTAAAGTTATCAAAAATTTTCACTACAACATCCTGGAGTCTGTTTTGTTTTGAAAGTTTTTTTCCCTATAACATCCTAGAGGGCTTGCTTTATTTTAAAGGTTTGGTGTGCAAATAGGTAGAACAGAGTTCATGGAAAACTATGCATCAGGATTGCTGTTTGTTTTCATAGCTCCAGTCTTCACCTTATCAATTTTTAAGACAGTTAGAGACAGAAGTTCTTAAAGGAAGCCTGCATCATGGCTTAAGGTAAGTCATTCCCTTAAGTTGCATATATGGCAAGCCCTGCACATCATGTTTTTGGCAACTTACAAGACTTTGAATGTATGGGATTCTGTGTACTAAAGGTAGCTGCTGCAGCCTAATTTTAAACACGGAGGCACTACAGTTGCAGTTAACAATGCACCATGTTCAAGAAACATGTAGATAAGGCACTCAGGGACATGGTTTAGCAGGCACGGTGGTGATGCGTTTATGATCTTAAAGGTCTTTTCCAACCATAATGATTCTAGGATTCTTTGTTGCTTTACAGACGGGACAAAAACAGAGAATTGCACGCTGAGATCAGTTGTCTTCGAAGACATCACTGCATGGCCCTGCGAGCAGCACTGTGGACCTCGGGGGCCATAGTATGACTACCCTCTATAGCAAATACTGCATAGTGAGATGCTTTATTAACCTCCTGTGATACACATTTTACTGCCAAGGTAAGTTTAAAGTAATCTCTTCCTAGCACTTTCACTCACATCATACAAGAAAAGCCAGGCGAAGAATTCAAGGTGCAGCACTGTAACCTGAGATGGCTGCTTGGGCTCTAATCAACCTATTGTTTGTTGTAAGGTCGTCGTGCGTGTAATTCAGATGAGTTAATTGAGCTCATGGCTAGTCCCACTAGCCAGCTCTTTGCATATCAGACTGTAGTGCCTTTCAGATGGATGTGTGTTTCATTAAGCACAGGTGGGCACTTACTCTTATGATCTAACTTTATTAGCATAAGCCGCTCAGCTTGTTATAGTACAGTTATAGGCATAATGGGAACCCAGTGAAATAGCCCTTTTTTATTCCACAGATCCAGCCTCTTGCATGTCCTTGAGTTGTAATTGCTGACTTTGCTGCTACAAGTGAGCATTTACTGCTGGTAACCTTGCACAAGAAACACAACTGCTCAGACGACAGCTGGGGAATACTATCTTCTATATGGGCAACACTGTCAAAAAGTACATGGTGAAAGACAGAAGAATATTTCACTTTTTTTTTTGTTGTTGTTAATTGCAAGACATTTTGCAAATACCTGTTGAAATGTTAATGCATTTTTAAGCAGCTCATATGTCAAGTAAGTTCCTGTTACAGAGCTATAGGCACAACAGAACAAGCCACTCAGTTTTCATGTGGTAGAGGCGATCTGAAGTGCTGAATATTAGAAGAAAAAAATATGTTCACAATTCTTTTTGAATGTAGAAATGATAGGAATATGTTTTAGAAACTCAAGAAGAATAGGTGGGAAATCCTCTGTATCACTCTTTAATATATTTGATTACTGTCAAGCACATGGTAAAACTGTTACCTGCAATCCCAGAGCAATACATCATAAGAAAAGACCAACGTCTCCAGTTAGCTTGTTAATGCATAAAAAAATCTCTGACAACTAGTTAGTCTGAAGTCTTCAGTACAGCTGTAAGAGAACTTCAGAAACCCCTGGTGAAGCAGAAACATGTAAATGGAAGCCTACATACTTGCGGAATCAGAAACACTAATTGTGGTGCCATAAGAAAGTTTAACTAAGTCCCTGGACTAAAAATGTGGTACCCTAGTTCAAGTCCCATACACACCTGAACAAACAGCCACTGTATCTAACCAGCTGCGGCTTCAGGGGACTGAAAGGAAGCAATTACCACTAAAATGACACACTCGGGTCAACTGAAGTCCTTAAAAATTATCTATGAAAGACAGAAATACTCTGTTCTCTTTCCTGGCAACTGCTGCAGAGCAGATAGCATAGGGCTGAAGGAATGTGTAACATCCACACCCTAAGAAACAGATGGGCAGCCATACTCCACAACAGCTGTCATCTCCTAATTTCAAGTGAAATCTAAGTAGGAGCAAATTGCTGTCATCTCCACTTCAGTGTGTATGAGTTTTTGTTGGTTTTGTCTCTGTGTTTGTTTTAAATTATCCAACCATAGGACACTTACACAGCACGCAGCTGAAGAGCTTCCAGGCGCTGCTGATCCCTCCCTCTCCATCTTCGGTCAATAAACGGAGGCAATGGGTCTTTGCCTTCCAAGCACAGACTGTAGCCAGGGAAATGGATGAGAGTACTAAACATGCTTCTGTAAATTGGTACCTTTACCTAATGTTCATGAGGACAGAGAAGAAAAGAGGCAATGATTTAGAGAGTTCAAATGCTGTTAAAGAGATCAGAGTTCCAGCTGCTAGTGAGTATATGCATGTGATCAGTATATAGAACAGCTGACTGAATTATAGGACTGCACATTCAGGATAAGGAAAGATGGTGGCATACACTAATGAGGTCAGCTAGTTGGATGGGATTTTGCAGGATGTGGAGCATACCAGACTAGCAGCAGATGCACAAATATATCTTCTGGATGTTTTCCGGAGCCTAAACTTAAGATCTAAGGGCCTAACACTTTATTACATGAGGAAGATAGTGTGCAGTAACCTAAGATGTGAATTTCCAGTAGGGTACCCTATGTCAAACTCCCTCCCATTTTGTGCGCTCTAGAAGTGAAGTAACATATTCCATTTACAGGCTAAATATGCTATTTTATGGTACAGCAATTCTGGCATGCACTGAAAGTGTTTCCATAGGAGTTAGTATACAAAGTTACTGCATTAAAAATCCACACCCAGCCATCTGAGCACTAACTTCCCTGGGCAGATATGCCTTAAGCTTCTAAATTTATGGTTGCAAATAAATCTTCAGAACTGTAACTCAACTGTAAATGATATAGCTATATTGGCCTGAGTTCCTGAAAAGTCTGAAATCAGAACTTAATTGTGAATTACCACTTTAATTTCAGTGGGTACTACCTCAGATACACATGGGGTATCAGTGACATTTCAAGTACTCTATCTCATCAGAGTGTAAGAAAGTGTCATATTATGAAGAGCCATACAACCTATCATGAGCAACTGCTTGCTTTATTTCTTGTTTTATTTCTCTGGAAAGGGGATTCAACTTTCAAGAGTGTGGAAAAACTTGTCAACTAAAAGTTATTGCAGTCCCTGTCCACCCTAATGATGCCATAGACAAGTTGTTTTGTATTGCACATTATGCACTTGCTGAGTCACATGTTTGGAACATTTTTTTATGTAAATATGTGTATGTAATTATACCTACCTGTAACACTATACCTAAGAGAGACACAAGTTTAGTGACAGTAAGCCTACTTTGTCTGGCCTGAACTGTTACACAGCCATGTTGCAAGAATCTCTGTGATGACAGGCAAGTTACCAGCTCTGTGTATGTGTCTCTGTACAGATAGTCAACCTTCTTTCCTATAGATCATATATATTTATATACAAAAGAACCTGGGATAACTGAGTAAGAGAGATCCAGAAATATCTTTTGAAAAAATGTTTCTTGATTCCATTGCTGAGAAGCTGTTTGGGAAATTTCTTCCTGTTGTACAGGAATGGATTTTCCAGAATATCTGCTTTGCCAGATCAAACAAGTGCATAGTTTCAGGAGGACTCTTTGATTAAAATCCAGTTCAGTTGTACCAGGTCTACTTTTCTTTGGCATTTTACCTAAATGCATCCTATCCAGATATCAATCCCTACAGTCGAAAGTCGTGACTGCAACTCCCACAGAAGTGTTCTAGGCCAGATAATGAGCAGTAGGGAGCTAAGCTAAGCTAAACTAAGCTGTGCTAAACTGGTCTGAAGAGTTAGGATGGGCCTGAAATCTGCTAAAGGCTGCTTGGCTGTTAGCACTGTGTTCTTTCCAGCTGTTTTAGTAGGCTGCCTTGAGCTCAGTGTAGGTTTATGCTGAAGTAAATGAGGGGGCACTGTGTGAAATATCTTTTAACAGTTCTACTTGAACAACACTCTTGTTCTATTATATCGTCTTTTATACTTCAACATACAACAGCTATTTTTAACAACATGCAGGGATATTTTGTTAAAGACAGTGACAGACAACTTAGAGAACTGCAAAGGGGCACAGAACTGGGCATTTCTAGGCGGCTACAGAGTCATCCGAGGCCAGTGATCACTACTGCTCACTGTGGTAAGTCTTGTATTAAGCATAACCACTTGCCTTGCTTTATATTTGCACTGTTTTAAAAGAGCAGCTTGGAGATGAGGTCGTAGCAATGTTTCCAGCCATGTGCATGTATGCACGCTTACCACACACAGAAAGGTGCGGAGCCCGCGTGAGCTGCCTTGTGCTGACACCTACCACTTTATTCCAGGCAAGCTGAGCAGAGACATTTGCTTTTGAATGGTCCTTCTCACTTGATAACGAGTACAGAGGATCTGAAATACAAGTGAATAAACGGACTTAGTAACATACTGGAGAAGTCGCAGGGGAACACCAATCAGGTCTCCCTTCCCTGTTTTGAAAGTCTTTCCACAAGAGAGTAGAAACCAAAACTGGGAAAAGCAAACGAAGCGCATGTCTCCACATTAAAGAACTGTCACCGTCACGTCCCCTCTCGCCCCAGCAGACCCTCCGGCAGCTGCCTCCCCTCAACGGGAGGGGTAATATGCGGCCTCCCCCAGCCGCGGGCGAAGCGAGTGAGGCTCCCGGTACCGTAGAGGCAGTCGAAGGTCCGCCCGGG
>VZSV01000129.1:477582-497128 GCA_013398735.1 Nothocercus julius | reverse complement strand
GGCCGCCATGTCGACCGTGGCGGCCGCGAGCTGCGACGCGCAGGGCGCGGGGGAGCCGCGCGCGGAGAAGAAGCCGCTCAAGCCCTGCTGCGCCTGCCCCGAGACCAAGAAGGCCCGCGATGTGTGGTGAGACCGCCGACCTCCCCCCGCGTTGGGGAGGAGTCTTTAAATATTATTATTTAGTTTTACGGGTGATGCAGGTGTTTTCCGTTAGGTGACTTAATAGCAGACACTGTTTTTCCTCAGAGCGAGGTGCGAACATTTAATTGCGCGACAGAAAAGACAGGGCCTTCTCAGGAAAGGGTGGTGAGGTGGAAGCCGTGGATCAGGTGGAGTTTTTCTCAGCAGCCAGCATCTCTGGTCACACAGCGATGAGAATTAAGTGATGGGAGGGAAAAATTTAGTTGTTCACCCTTTGGTAGCTTTCCTTGAGAGTGAAAATAGTGATCGATGAGGCTCGATGAGCCTTGTGACCTGCCAGCTGCAGCGTGATGGAGTCCCCGTCGCGGGGGATGTGACGCGCTCTGAAAGCAAACCCCAGTGTGGGATATCCTGTGCAGGCCTTGGCAGACTTCACCCCACCTGAATATGTGTTAGATGCTTGGAAATATGAGTGACACCAAAAATCACTTGATGAAGCCTTGTTCCTTTCCCCCAGCATGATTTGAAAGTCACCACCGACAAGACCAGTGTACTGGATGAAGCAAGGTGACAGTTCCCTGTTGCATGATGAATCCAAGTCTAGACTTGCTCTGACTTGCTTTTTTTTGTAGTATTTCTCTTATGGATCTATTTGAAATTCTAAGAGTGCTTTGCTACAGGTTTAGGCACCCTGTTGAAACAGTATTCTCCTTTTTAAACTGTGCTGCCCTTGATAAGGTGGGCAAAAAGATGATATGTTGAGCCCAATAGGCTCTTTTGATCATTTCCAGCAGCTTTTAAGTTTTGTGCTTTTGGCTAATAAAAGCATTTTGTTGTTGAACTGTGGAAATAATTTTGTTTGGCAGCATCGTGGAGAAGGGTGAAGAAAACTGTGGGCACCTTATTGAAGCTCACAAGGAGTGCATGAGAGCTCTGGGCTTCAAGATATGAGTGAGATGCGTGGGACTGAATGTGGTAAGTATGGACTTCAGGAGTATGCTCATTACTTGATCTCTGCTTCTGAAGATCCCTGGCATCTGAGTGGATGCAGCTAGAAAATCCAGAGTACCATCAGTGATGGGAAAGACATCTTAAAAGGGGGAAGAGAACGCAAACCTTACTGGCACTGGATGAACTACTGCTGGCCCTGTGAGGTGTGTGAAGCCTTCTAGAAATGTACAGCCTTTTTAAGCAGCTCCTCAGAAATAGATTATGAATCTGCCACTGCTTAATAAGTGTGACTTCAGTTTAGATTTTTAGTGGTGAGGGCAGTGGCTGTGTTGGTTCGTTTTGAAACATAAAAGCTTAAAAAAAAAAAAAAAGGGGGGGGGGGAGAGAAAAAATATTTTTCTTTCCCTCACTGGAAAGGTGCATCTTGTATTATGCACTCTTGGTGTACAGAAAGAAATTCTGGAAGCCTGTGTAGGAGCAGACTCGAGGTGTTTGTATATGACACTTGGATGCCTTAGGAATGCTACGCTGTCCCTTGATACCCTGTAGAAATCCATATTTATGAAGCTGTTTGTCCCCTTTCTTCCAGATGATGTCTGCTGTTTGACTGGTGTTCTGGAAAGCTGAAAAGTTTTATATTATTTCGGCAAGCCGTTGCAAAGGACGGAACATGAATAAAGAATCTATTTATAAGGAATATCTAATATTATACCCTGTATCACATCTTTGGCTTTTCCACTGTTAATTCTTGACTGCTGCTATAGAAAATGTATTTTTTTTCCACCTAATAAAAATCTAAAAATGACTAGTCTTCCTGACCTCCGTTTCTTTTTAAGAATAATATGGCAATGCCCTCCTCATTCAAACAGTGCCTTCTAGGAAGGGACAGAATGAGAAAATCTTTTTTTTTTTCTCACTGAAGGGAGAATAGAGATTGCAGAGCTTTGTGGTTGAACAGATGGGCCTTCGGTGAGTTTTCCCTCTGATACAAATTGAGAAATCACATTGGTGATGGTGTTATAATCAAAAACTGAAACATGTGGCACTGTTTGTGACTTGGATGCAATTGTATTTGTACAAAGATAACGACACTCTTATGAATGGAAGTTTCTGTAGTGTCAAAATTGGATTTACTTTGCCTTATCCTTACTTGAAATGATTTTAATAGCACAATTTCACACTGGGTTTCAAGCTTCATTCTTTATAATGGAAAGCTAAAAACTTCCTATGTTAAGCTCAAGTTCTTTTCAAATGAAGGGGAGTAGAAGAATGAAGATGTGTGTTGGTACAAGTCACTTGTCTAAAATTAGAGCAATTTTGATGCCATTTTTTCTTGTGTTGCTTTTGTGCTTGCAGCATATGGGATTTTTTTTCTTGCCTTTTTCCTTGCATGCAGGATACACGAGGAGGAAGGTGGTGGTGGCTTCTGTTTCTTTCCTTCTTATGATCCAGTGCAAAGAAGTCCACTGGTGGGGTTTATTGTGCATGTGCTCTGTTTCATGCTGTGTCTCTGTGAGGCTTTTAAGGTTGTTGTTCATTCTTTGCCAATTGACGTTGGCAAAGATGGTGTCAGGGATTGAAGCTGGTGAAGGGGCTGGAGCATAGACCTGATGAGGAGCAGCTGAGGGAGCTGGGGTTATTCAGTGTGGAGAAGAGGAGGCTCAGGGGAGACTTTGTCACTCTCTACAACTACCTGAAAGGAGGTTGCAGTGAGGCAGGGGTCGATCTCTTCTCCAAAATAACTACTGATAGGACAAGAGGAAATGGCCTCAAGTTGTGCCAGGGGAGATTCAGGTTAGACATTAGGAAGAATTTCTCCACGGAAAGAGTGACGAAGCCTTGGAACAGGCTGTCCAGGGAAATGGTGGAGTCCCCGTCCCTGGCAGCATTCAAGAAACGTGTAGATGAGGCACTCAGGGACATGGTTTAGCAGGCACGGTGGTGATGGGTTTACGGTTGGACTTGATGATCCTCAAGGTCTTTTCCAACCAGAATGGTTCTATGATTACTTCCTTTCCTCCTACAGATTTTTCAGAAATTGGGGGTGTGGGCTTTGACCCCGTTGCAAGGATGGTTGCTGTTGTGATCCTTAACTTTACCTGCCAGGTTTGCACATTTGGAGCCGGGCAAGGGCAGGCCATGCGCAGTGGTACTCAGTGCTGCCTTTGCCAAGGCTTCCCGGGTGTGTTACAAGGGCCTCACTCTCTGCTTTCTGGGATGTTCTGTAAAGGTCCCAAGGTAACATGTTCCAGCATCCTTGCACTGAGCAGCGGTGTGAGACTTAACTCTATGTCGCTTGTCTACGCTGCAGTACTGAGGTGGGAATTGTGCCCATTCTGGCTTGCTGCCTAAGAGAATGGACACTAGTGTGTTTCCATTCTTCTTCTTCTTTTTTTTTAATTTAAAACAAAGCAAACAAAAAAGGTGTGACTTTGTAGTTGATTGGGAGCAGCTCCATATTCCTAGCATACTCTTAGCATTTGCTGTCATCTTGACATTGGAAACCGCCATCTGTTGGAAACAATTGGAAACCATCATCTGTTGTTGAACCTCGTGGCATTAGAGCTTTTGAGGTGAAGAGGATGTTGAGAGGCAGAAAGGAAGGAGAGCAGTGGCCTCAGGGCAGCACATCCACTAGGTGTGAGACTGGAAGTTGTGCTGCAAAGAGCAGGGCAGAGGGTGGCAATGGTCCAGTGAGAAGGGAGTTAGTTAAATGAGGATGAGTAAAGAAAAAACATGTCTATACAAATAAACATGAATTCTTTAAGCCTAAGAAACAGGACATCCAGCCCTGCATGAAGGTGAGATCATGGTAGATATTTTAGAAACACTTTAGAAGAAAGATGATCAGTGGGATACTGTGATACTCATGTACAGCAGGTACTGAAGAGATACTGGGCAGCTACAAACTTAAAAACATCAGGAAAAAACTAGTGAAATTAGATTACTTTCTAAGACTTTTTGTTACTACAGAATTCCTACTGTAGGAATACTAGTGCATTCAAGCTGTAGTTTGTTTTTTATTTGCTCCATGTTACTGCTTACCTGATGAAGCTGGTGACAGATTCTGTCTTGCACAGGATGGCCAAAGATGGTGTGAAGGCATGAAATGCCTCAGTAGCAGGAAACTCGACTAAACTATACAGCAGTAGTTCACCTAAGGAAAGGAGATGTCATTTTGTCCCTTTCTGACTCTCCATGAGCATGTTTGGAGCAGGCTTTAGACCTCTCCTGATCACTGTAAAGCCAATATGACTTATTCTGAATCTGCAGATTTCATTAGTGTGTGAGTAACAGCTGAGTGCAATTCCCTTCATTTTTGATTTTTAGTTCTAACCAGTAATGCAATGTATAAAAAATTAGAAAGGAAGTGTTATTATGCCCTCTCTGACTTGAAGCCCTCAAGATCTTAGTGTCCTCAATGCAGGTTACCGCACTAGTTTTCACCTTTGGTATCAGTAATGACCTTGTGGGCTTCTTAATGGTGCTCAAAATAACCTGTAGTTCTGTGGGATCTAGGACTGCTAATCTTCTGGTACCTGGCTATTCTCAAGGATGCTAGTTAATGCCAAGTATGTCAATTGACTTGCCAAGCACAAGGCAGGCCGTGCCTGGATGGCATCAGTGCATACAACTTAATATTAAGTGCCACTGGCAGAATTCATTATATATATGAAGCTTGACAAAGTGGGAAGCCTCACAGAAAGGGCTTAAAAAATTAAAAATTGGGAAAGATTATTCATATGGATAAGTTAGAGTAAAACTAATGCAGTAGAATAACTGTTTACGCACTCTTTCAATGCTGAAGCTCTTGGAATTCCTTTTTTCTTGTCGTGGGCTCATTTTGTTGTGATACCTATACGTGTCTCTTGTTTTTTTTTTTTTTGCTTGTTTGTTTGTTATTTTTTCTTCTCTCTCCAGTGAAGTCTTTTAAAGCTGCTGAAGTGTTTTGCATGTACTTGCTCTCTTGAGCCCAAATTGTTTTGACCTCTGCTATCTTCCCTTCTAATATTTATTTAGCTTCCCTTGAGTTGGTGCTGGCCTATATGCTCTCATTCCAGGTGAAGCCCTGCAACCCTCTGGATGGAAGGTATGTATTCTAATCCTAGCCAAGCCATGAAAATAACTTGTCTGGAAAATTCAGGAAGCTCTTTGAATTCTTCCTATATGAAAACCTGAATCTGCTACCTAATGAAGATGGTCTGTGTGGACACTATACTCTCACGGGATAAAGTAAGATCCTTGAGGATCCTTGATCCTGAGCCTTGGTAGTTCCCACATTATTTCCATAAATAATGTGGGCCACCTAAACTAATCACTGATATGTACTTGGTGGTCTACTTCTCAGAAAGCTGTGCTGTTTTCTGCCAACATCTCAGTCAGCCCCAGCAGCAAAGCTGTGTGGTTATAATGAGAGCTTTGTGCTGTTACTGCTGTGCAATTAAAGCATTCTGTCCATCTTCCTCATTGAAAGGAATCACTCGGCATATCTGAAGGCTGGGGTTAGTGGATCACAAAATGCATTTCTACATGCTGCCAGCTGACCAGTGAGTCTCCTGCTCCTGGGAACATGTGGGCCTGCACCACCACCTACAGCTCCTCTCTTTGGTCTACTTGCTAATGAACACTTTGTTAATCTTTATAGCCTTGAGACAGTGGCTGGGCAAGATCCCAAAAGCTGCTTCAGGATTTCCTTAATAGAGCCAAAGCTCTATTCCTCACAGGTCACTTACCAGGCACCTGCACCGTGGCTGACACAGATTAATACTTGAAGCAACCACAACAACTTTAGCTGTCCTATGCATTTGGGGCTTTCCATTCTGTATCTTCAGTATTTCAGAGGCTTTGAAATATGATTAGTTAGTTATGATTTTATTCTCTTCCTGACTTCTTCTCTTCCTCCTTGCCTGTCCTTGCACTAATATCAAGAATCAGAGGGCATAACTGAAAATAAAGGAAATCCCACTCTGAAGCATGCTACATGAAATCTTAAAGACTGCATTTGCTGATACCGCTGTTCTTTACTCGGTAAGATGTATTCTGGACGGTACCAAATTAAGCACTTTCTTTGTCCTACTGAATTGTTAATGTGGTGTTTCCAACTATCTGCTAGTTCATGAATTGCCCAAATTGAGGAGGAAAATTAGTAAAATATTTTGTCACTTTGTTGTCTCAGAAGACTTTGGATAGTACAGAAAATGGGGGAGAAACAGTGGCCTGAGGCTACATGCAGAAACAAAATCTGAAATGAGGCAAAGGAAATGCTGTAAAGCATTTGACAAACTATGCTGAGGCTGGGCTGTGAAGCGCTGCCTCTTATTCAAGTGTAGCAAATTATACTTTGCAATAATATTACTGCAACTTTGCTTTTCAGAGTTCTTCCCTTAATGTAGTTCAACAGTTCAGGTGCTTTGCTTTTTGTCTTGCATATCTTTTGAAGATTCTTAGTACCTTTCTGAAAAGCATTCCCAATCTCTCTATTGGAACCTCCTCATCAGCACAGGTAAAGTGCTTTATTAGCCTTTTATATCAAATGTCAGTTTATCCAGAAAGAGGTTCCATTATAATATTGATTTTCTGTATGCCTAAATATAGACAAGTTATTGTTAGGACTACCTGGCAAGTAACTGGCAAAGGTAGGAGAAGCAGAACTTCACTGCTTGAGTCACAGGAGTGATTTCCTCACTTGAATGTGGGATCACTGAACACAAGGTTCCCACGTGCATTCAGCCATAGCAGAAAGCATCTTCTGGAGTGAATTGCGTTCTATAATCTTAATTTATGCGGTTTCCTTACTTCATGGCAATCTTTCCAGACGGAATAGCCTGTGATATTCTTAGAGCAGTACTATTCAGTGTCCCACATGGATTAATCATTGCAGTGATTGATTGTACCATCCGAGGCCGTGACTATTTTTTTCTTTTTAAGGTTAGCTTAAAATATTACTTTAGCCTCTTTCCGTAGATATTGTTGTTCCAGAGCGCTATTAGTAGAAGAGCTGATTGTGTTATCTTTAAGTGAATGGTGCCAATGGGAATGGTATGCAAGGCAGGGCAGCTGCAAGTTCATCCTGAAACACAACCAGTCTCGAAATCCTATCTCTACTCCACTGACCCATGCAGGCTGACTTCATACTCTTGACTGACCACACAGGTTGTGTCAATGCCCAAAATGCAGCTACTTCCTGGCAGCTGGGCAGATTCTGCCTTTATGACTGAAGGCATTTTACTAGAAGCAGGAGAGGAGTTACTTTGTTTTGCAGCTCAACGGCAGGCCATGCGAGAACCAAGGCGAATGTGCAGGACCCTTGGGTCAAGGACAAGTGTGCCGGGTTCGTTAACTAGTACTTCTGTATCTACCTTTTCACTAGAAAAGTGCCCAGCAAAAACCTGTGTCAGTGATAGCTGCTTTCTCCTGCTCTGTCTAGGGCACACTGCATTATTTTTTTAAATCTTTTTTTATTTTTATTTTTTTTTTAAGGAGGGATCTTTTATTAGAGCTTTCTGGGCTGATGGAGGTTGTTGGAAATGTGCTGCAGCCTTGGAGTACTTTGATTGGTAGAGTGGTGGCTCTGTGCCGCCTTTTCTCTTAGATATCTTTTCCATGCCTGACTGTGGAGCACTGAACCAAATGGGTCCTTCTTGTACCTGTATTCTGTATCACCTGATCTAGAGGTGTTTGAACTTTCTCTTTAAATTAATTGAAGGCCCAGACTGTTTCTAAATAAAATGCTGTGTTTTCCAAAGAGTTAATCTTCTGCCAACATCAAGTAATACCAGCCCAGTCTGTTTTTTTTTTTTTTTTTTTTTCACAGCACTATCAGAATCACTGTTTTTAGTTTTTATGGAGATGCAAACAGAAGACCTGCTTGAGGTGCCCCATCCCGGCCCAATATCCTTTCTTCTGTGTAAGAGATAAAAAAAGGAACTTTTCCACAACGTGTTGTCCATGAGATAAGAGCATGCTCTCTTGATGAAACTTTCCCAGCAAAACACACTTCCATGTGTTAAGCTCCTGGACTTCTTAGGCAGGGTAATGTTTTCTTCCTGATAGATGTAATTGTGTCCTAAAGGCTCATTAACTTTGTCCCTTACACTCACAAGTGTGATCCCCTGCCGAATTCTACTTTGTATCCTCTGGTCTAAAGAGTACGGCAAAATGGAGCTGCCACTTTCTCTGCCGGGGGGGTTGTGCTACACACACTATCACCCCCAAGAACCAGTCTCCCTTTTTTTTGCCAAGCTCCTGCCATCCCTACTAGTTACAGTTCAAGAGGGAGATGACCTTTTTCCTTTTTTGTGCTGGATGAAAGGCACTGTTCTGCAGGAGTGAAGAGCGCTGTGCAGCCCGGCACGTGGTTGAAGGCCCCAGCGACAGACCCTCCTTTGCGCTGTGCTGGGCTTATCTGCGCGTCTGAGTTATGTGAAGTAGCGGGTGCGTGCCTGTTCTCTATTCTCCTCGCTGCTTTTGCTCCTTGGATTTCAATTCCAAACATGGTTATCCAGTTGGGGTCTCTCCACTTTCCGTTGCCAAGTGATATACATTCCAAATTGAACACAAGCTCCCTCGGCTCTGCCCCCCTCCCCGCCCTGCTGGCTCTCACAGGCTCTGTTTTCACTGCCAGAGGGCTGGCGAGAGAGACGGTGCAACAAGATCTCTACCCAGTCCTCTCCTCTTGGAGTTTTCTAGCTAATGGCCTCCGCGCTTGCTCTAAACGAGCTCCTTGGTCTTGTTTTTGCCCGCTTTGCTCAGGACCGCCAGGGCTAATGGGGAGGCCAGCGGCCAGTCTTTGATCCGTAAGGAGGAAAAGCAAATCTTTCGGATTTGTCGGGAGCGAAAGCGCCCAGAGGCACTTCACGGCTGCTGCGGGACCGGCTGGCCGGCGCTCGAGAGAGGGAGGAGGAAGAGCTACCTGGAGGCTCTGCTTTCCAATACCCGCAGGCTTTTTGTATGACAATCCATCTTTAAAGCAGGACGGCCAGGGAGGGTGGGGTGTGGGGCAGGATGAGTGGAAGCAGCCTCTCCTGGGACCAGGCCATTCTCCAGCGCGGCGCGTGCGACGCCTGGAAGGAGCACACGGAGGGAGCAGCCTACCACCTGGCCAGCTGCATTGTGCTCTTGGGGTACATGGGGGGAAGTGGCATCTTTGGCTCCTTCTATATCTTTGGCCTGCTGGCCCCAGGCTACTTCTGCTACGCTCTGTGGGGCTGGCTGAGTGCCTGCGGGCTGGACATCTTCGCCTGGAACACGCTGCTTGTCCTGGTCTGCTTGCTTCAGCTGGCTCACCTGACTTACCGGCTCCGCAAAGACGTCATCCCAGAAGAGTTTGACCTTCTCTACAAGACCATGTACCTGCCCTTGCAGGTGCCCCTGGAAGTCTACAAAGAAGTTGTGAAGTGCTGCGAAGAACAAGTCCAGTCGTTAGTTAGAGACCAGAATTACGCAGTGGAGGGCAAGACGCCCATCGACCGCCTCTCACTGCTGCTGTCTGGCAGGTAAAGGCCTCCCTGCTTCTGGACAGGGTTTGATGGCAAAGCAGTGTGGCTTGTTCTTCTCTGCATTAGTCTTTCTCCCTCTGTGTAAGTGAGTGATGGTGATTTCCTCCCTCTGAAAGGGCTTTGAGATGGGAATGAGTTTTGTTTAGTTACGTGGGGGGTAGTCTTTTAAAGTTTGTATATTTCAGGGTTAATCAAATTTTATACAACGAAGCTGCCAGTGAGAGCCCTGCTTGTGATACCATTGGGGAATTCTTAACTCTTTTTCTGTCATTTTAAAGTGATGTTATTTCTGACAGAAGAGGAACTGGAGAGATTGTTTTTCAAGGCAGGAAGATGTGCCTGAACCTGTGGTCTCTGTGGGTACTGGACACATCTCTGTGGTATCAATGGCCATGCACTAAGTATGATGAGTAGTAGTAGTCTTTGGTTCACATGTTCTCCCTGGCCAGCTGTGTTGATGGGAACAGTTCCACCCTCTGTTCCCAGGGCTCGGAAACTTTTGATTTTGACAGTCATTTCATTAAGAAGAGCTCTCCTGTGATGGATCTTACCTTGCTGGGTCTCTTTCTTTCTCTGTGCTCTCATCCATTGTTCCTTCCTCTGCGTTATCAAGGAGGACCCACAGACCTGTACATGATTGCAGCTTGTGCACTGCAAGCAATGTTCAGTTGCTGTTCGTTTAGTGGGGGGTTGATGACTGGGTGAACTGTGTTAATAAAGTACACAGTTTTGTTCATTTGAGATCCAGTGGCTGGCAGAGATCCATGCTTCTATGAGCTTGGATTTGGAAAACTGTTTTCCAATTTACAAAATCAAACTACAGAAATATAGTACTGATATTTGCTTTCCACCTGTTGCCAGAGACTTGTCATTGACATTAATTGGGAGTGGGAAAGGAGAGAGACGAGTAAATGGGAATGATGTTAAGCCTGAGGAGCTGAGTCTCACAAGGATTTTCATTTTGGAATGCAAACGCAGTGTTACCTGGATCTCATGTCTTTTACTGCTGTGGTCCATCCTCCTGTGTAAAGAAGAAAGGTTGTCTAGCCTTTTCTTGGTGTTTGCTCCTTTCCTGCCTTAGGAAAGGATTTGTTCCTTTAACAAGGAACAACAAATCTTAGGATTTGTTAAAAGCATCCTGGGACCACTGTCCAATGCAAAGGCAGCAGCAAACCCTTTGCTATCAACCCTTCTCTGGTGATCTCAAAGCATTTCATAAATAACACCTTTAAAAGACTCCTTCTGCAGGTGACTACCTGAACATACCTAACCCAACTACTGAGTGCTCAGAAAATGCTGGTTGATTCAAGACTGGTTCAGAGTGCTTGCACATGTCTCCTGGTATAAGAATTCAAATCATCTCTCCTTTGAGTTGTGTGTTTCTTTATTTTTTTAGAAAGGAAAAAAACTGAAGCCTAAAGAGGAGAAATATAAAGTTCATTGCAGGAAAAGAGTGAGGAGTCGCAGCTTGAACCTCAGGTCTCTGTTCTGTTCTCATCTCGTTCTTGCCTTGCATCTTCGGATTAAGTCTGTGCTGGGAATAGGGAGATGTGTAAAAAGTAGCTGCTATCTGAGTGAAGCGGAGCTGAGCACTTGCTAGCCTCCTTGTTTATGCTATCTGAAGAAGAGCTAATCCCCTAGGAAACTGCTGGAGGAGGAAGTTGGGTACATGTGTTTCCATTAGGTGTCTTTCCCTTCGCCAAGCAGCTGTGCTGAGCAGCTCCCTCTGTTGTGAACCTTATCTGCAAATACCGCTAGCGGGAAAGTTTGTGCTGTCTTACCTCAGCCTGGATGCTCTGATGTTTCTCTGGGGAAACTGAAGTGCTGTAGCAGCCAGCCAGTGCTGGAGGGGCAGTTCTGTTCACTTTTGTAGTGGAAAGAATGCTCTGTAGAGATGGTTTGGAGTTTGTATTTCCTGGTACCCCATCTACTGCCTCGCAGTGAGTTTCTGAGGTCCTTGCAGACCCAGCAGACCATCGCTCCCCTTAATAAACTGCTCTCCTTCTAAAGCATAAAGTATGGAGGCCTGGATCGGAAAGCTTGCCTTGCAGCCCTCTGGCTTATTAACAGTGAATGGAGCCTTATGATTCCTGAAGGCTGAAGTGCCCTTGTGCATCGTGCAGCTGGGGAACACAGGCGCAGGGGAGCAAGAGGCCCCAGATCACACAGCGCTGTGATGGTGCAGAGTTAGAAATGGATCTCACATTCCCCAGAGTGCAAAATTTCCTGCCACAGTCTCAGCTCTTCCTTTCCGCTCCACAGCAGAGCTGGGTGCAAGTTTGACCTTGACATTGCCAGGCAATTGTGGCAAAAATAGGAGAAAGGGATACTTGGAAGGCAAAGAGGCCTGAAGAGATTGAATGATAAATGGCAGCAAACCATGACCTTGTAGTGTGATGTGCCAGGAAGGATGGTCAGTGTCATTTCGGGGGTTCTGGGTGTTGAGGCTTCCCAGGACTGAGGCAGTGTATTTCTATCTTGCCTCCCCCAAATGTGAGGAGAGGAGGAAGAGGTAAGTACAAAGAGCAATGAGAAGCTCTGGTTCCTGAGCAAGCATTGCACCTGTGAGGGCTTTTTTTTCTTTTTTTTTTTTTTTTTTTGTAAGAAACATAGATGGAATAGGGGAGAAGGCCGGTGATTTCCATGAAGATGGTTCCCCACAAAGAAAGGAGGGACAGCCCCATAGACTGAAGCATTTACAAATCCCCTTGAGGGTATAAGACATGTACCAGGTGGGGAGAGGGCCTTTCCTCCCTGCTAGGGACGAGCTGCCTGCATATTTGGTGAGCCAGTCAGGTTCGTGCAACATCTGTGTTGAGCTGTTCAGGTTCATGGAGCATCTATTTCGTGGCTTAAGTCTGTGTCTCATCTGTCTTCTCTGCAGGATCCGAGTGAGCCAGGATGGACAGTTCCTGCACTATATATTTCCGTATCAGTTCTTGGACTCTCCAGAATGGGAGTCGCTGCGACCCTCTGAGGAAGGAACTTTCCAGGTAACTCTTTGCAACTGCCTTGGCTCTGTAGTAGCCTAGACTTCATCCTTATGGCTTAGGTACATGTCTCGGAAAGGGACAGAATCAGTTCGTATCTGCTGTTTGAAGATAATCAGGAATAATTTCCTGCCCCTCCTCATGGCTGACATCACAGGGATGGCATGATCAGCTGTGTTGTTCTGCTTCTACATTCCTCTGAAGGAAGGGCCAGGGTGCTGGTTGCAGGTTAGCAGGGAAACAAAGCATTGGGTTGCTGGCTCACTTCCATTATGATGATCTCTCATATTTATATTGATGTGTTTGCCCTGCGTGCTGCTAGAGGGATGCATCATTTCATGATCAGGATGGCAGCTCTGGCAAAACGTGACAGTGATGTAAATCCCAAAATATCCCATTCCACACAGAAGTTTCTGATGATGGTGTGTTTGGGGTGGAGAAGTAGAAAGGATGATTCATGCCTGCATATGGTTCTTTCTGAGTGCAAGAATCCCTCTTTAGAGGTCAGACCATTTCTTATTTGCAGCAACTGAAAAACAGGGTTTTGCCCTTGCTGTCAACACCACAGTATTTGTTTGGCTTTTCTGCTGGAGCAGATTACTCAAGTCCACATCTTTCTGCCTTTAACTCATAAACCAGGATAGGCAGATCCCTATCAGGATGTGAATCTAGAATATGCCAGTTGGGGCATATAAGGAGGGATTTTGCTAATCCCTTGGGAGCGTGGGACAATCATGAGGGAATGATGGTGTTTTCTTATGAAAGCAGCCAAGTTCTGACTTGGTTAAAACAGGGCAGCTCTAAGAATATGCATTGCTCGGCTCTAAACTTCTCCCTTGTGCTGTGAGAGGGTTCATGGCAGTCACTCCTGGAGGCCATACCAGTGAGTATGGTTTTGCAAGAAGAACTTTGCAGGTAATGACTGACCTGGCGAATGAGGCACAGAGCTACAACTTGCAAGGAGGTAGGCAGCAGAAACTAGGATGTAACGCCAAGATAACAGGGCAGATGAGGGTAGGAACAGTATAACTGTGATGGTGGTGGTGATGGTGCCCCATGCACAGGTCTCCAGCCCAGGGGCAAGTTGCTGCTAGTTCCCAGGCTCCACAAGAGCCAAGTAGAAGGAATATCTGCCTAGTGCTTCTTGGGGGACAATACTCTTTCTAAGGGAGGAGATGGCTGCATGAATAACATGCAACCTGCAAGGACATCTCCAATGTTTTCAATTGTAATTTCTGTGAAATTGAATGTTTCCAGACCTTTGGAGTGTCTTTATGTGTGGTGTGTGAGACAGCTCCAGAGCAAGCTGGTGCTGTGGCTACAGCACAGTCCTGCAAAGCACCCCATTCCTGGCCCCTGTCCTGCTGAATGAGATGCAACTTGGTCAGGGAGATCAGTTGTGCCTGGTACCAGAAAGGGAGGAAAAGGTCCTAGGTGGTGGGAAGACTGGCAATATGTTGGAAATGCCTGAAAACCAGGTGTGCTTACTTACGAGCAAGAGCAAAGAGCAGGCTATGTGAGACTGGCATTCATTAAGCAAGACGTGACAAGTCCATGTTCCTGGCAGGGCATTATTTTTGACAACCACGCTTAGTTATGGTGATGTGCTGCTTTTGGCAGGTGTTCAACCCATCAGTTCCTCTTATATGAGTAGTTAACAAAACTCCGTTGTTTTTCTCAATCCCAACACCAAAATCATTTGGGTAAAGAAAGCAGGTTGGATTCTAGGACTTTGTGGTAGGAAGGCAGGGAAGAGTTTTCTTCTTCAAGTACTCCTCATGGCTGCCTAGGTTGAGCAGCTTCAGTTCTGGGCCTAGCAAAAAATAGCAAAAGTCCGACTCATTCCGTAAGACAATTCAATCCCTTATGCTTTCTGCTTTAGCTGTGTCGTCTTCCAACAAAATTGCTGCTTCCCAGTGTCTGCAGGAGTTGGGTTTCACGACTGGCGCTCTTTCACCCAGAAGACTGAATTATGAGCTCTGATGCAATGCAGGAACATGTGTGTCAGGGGATTCACAAGTGAATTCTGTCCTGCTGCCCTGGTTAAGGATGAGGTTTTGATTTTACGTTTTGCTTTACTTATCCCTTGTAAGAAGCAGAGAGTTGCCACACACTGGTTTGGAAAATGAGAATCTGGTCATTCAAATTTCTGGGCGATCCTTACTCACTCTCACTCCGACCTGGGAAAGTTGTCAGGTTTTCACTCCTATATTTCTTTCATAAGGCAGCTGCTTGCAATGGCTGTGGCATTAAATATCAAACTCAAGGACACACGCTCGTAGCCAAGCCGCGTTTAGCTTCACAGGGGCCTTCTGCCATGGTGGCTGGCCAAGACAACCCCTGGATAGAGACTGAAAGGGAGCCCCCAGGATATTTTGGCTCTATCACTTGTTCGCATTCCGGTGTCTCCATTACACTCGGATGTTCTTCTTCAGCCCACGGCAGACTGATCCTTCATATGTTTATCTTATAAATATAATAACAAAAAACAAACCATATTTCGACCCACACACATATAATGTATATGATTTTTTTTTTTTATAATTATTATCCTTAGCATAGTCTTAGTGCTAGGGAAAATAGCCTTTAATGTTGGTAAAACCCAAAGGAAAATGAATGTACTTAGAATCTACCAAACGAAACTTCTAATAGCCTGAGATGGACCATGTCGGATTATTATGTCTGACATCCTCTAATTGTCCATTCCCTCTCTACATGCAAACATGGTTAAAAGCAGCTTATGACAGTCTCCCTCTCTTGCTAAACTGCCTTGTGCTGCTGTGCATTGCTAAATGCTGTTCTGCCCTACAGCACCCATGAGAGCTGGTGAGAAAGAGTGTCCCTCCAGGGAAGGAAAAAGTAGCCCTGCCAGGCGGTACTTCCCATGCCCCAGACCTTCTCAAAGCTTGGGGCAGTGCTTGGAGGAGGGCTGGCAGCTAGTGATCTGCCCCTGCCTGACAGGCAGAACTGCCCCTCTGTTTCTGTACACGGATAAGGACCTCCATGCTGTCTCTGCCACCCTATTCGTTTCAGCTGCCTTACTCAGGAGTAAAGAATGATCGTGCTTTTGAAAGTGAACAAGTAAAAACGTAGGAAAACCTGATATCCATTTTTTGGCAGGGAAAGAAGCAGAAGAGGGTTAAGATCTATCTAATCATACAGATTTGGTGCTCTGGCTCTGTATCTCTACCATTCCCGAAGAAAGCAGATATCAAAGGACATAAGGCCTTCATCAGAGAGGAGCCGCACATCCCCATGGTGGGTGATTCGTGCCACAGCAACGAGACTTATTCTGTTCCTTACTTGTCCTGCAGGTCACGCTGACGGCCGAAACCGATTGCAGTTACGTCACCTGGCCAAGGAAGAAGCTGTACCTCCTCTTGAGGAAAGACCGCTACATTGCCCGCCTCTTCTCATCGCACCTTGGCTATGACATCTCGGAGAAGCTGTACTCCCTCAACGAGAAGCTCTTTGCCAAGTTTGGCCTTCGCTTTGATATCCGCCTGCCGAGCCTCTACCATGTCCTCGGACCGTCCTCCTCAGAGGCAGAGGAGGAGCAGGAGGAGTTGCCACCTCACCCTTCACCTGACTGTGTGCAGTCCAGCACCTCAGAGCCTCCTCCACAGCCACCACCGCCTCCACCTGCTCCACACCCCAGGGCCCCCCGGCCTGACAGTGACCTGCTGGGTGAGGACTCTACCAGTCTTGTCTTGGAAGATTTTGCTGAGTTGCCAGGGTCTTTTATGGACTATGTGAGCGAAGGGGAGTATATGAAGTGAGGGCACTCCTAGCACAGGCACGCGTCACCCTTTGTGGGATTCCCGTGTAAGTACTTGCTTGCAGAAGCAGATTCTTCTGTGTCTGCCTGGGCCTTCGCAATGCAATTGCCTGTGCAAAGCTTAGCACTAACTCTGCCTGGAAGAGGTGAGGCCTAACGCACCCCAGTCTCTGGCCCAATTTGCCATAGGTTTGATTCTTGGCAAACCTGGGAAAGTGGTAGAAGTTCAGGTGGCTTCACAGAATGATTAAGGTTGGAAGAGATCTTTGGAGATCATCTAGTCCAACCCCCCTGCACAAGCGGGGTCACCATGAGCATGTTGCACAGGGTTGCATCCAGGCAAGTTGTGAATATCTCCGAGAAGGAGGCTCCACAACCTCTCTGGGCAGCCTGTGCCAGGGCTCTGTCACCCTCACAGGAAAGAAGATTTTTTCTGAAATTCAGGCAGAACTTCCTGTGTTTCAGTCTGTGGCCATTGCCTCTTGTCCCATCACTGGCCACCACTGAAAAGAGTCTGGCCCCATCCTCGACACCCTCCCTTAAGGTATTTATACACACTGATAAGATCCCTTCTCGGCCTTCCCTTCTCTAGGCAGAACAGGCCCAGCTCTTTCAGCCTCCCCTCATAGGGGAGGTGTTCCAGTCCGCTGACGATCTTTGTAGCCCTGCGCTGGGCCCTCTCCAGCAGCTCCACATCCCTCTTGTACTGGGGAGCCCAGAACTGGACACAGTGCTCCAGGTGTGGCCTCACCAGGGCTGAGTAGAGGGGCAGGATCCCCTCCCTTGACCTTCTGGCCATGTTCTTCCGAAAGTACTCCGGGATACCATTGTCCACCAGGACTCTCAAATCCCTCTCCACGGAGCTGCTTTCCAGCGGGTCAACCCCTAATCTGTACTGGTGCCTGGGGTTATTCCTGCCCAGGTGCAGGGCGCTGCCCCTGCCTTTGTTGAACTGCATGAGGTTCCTTTCCAGCCATCTCTCTAGCCTGTCCAGGTCCCTCTGAATGTCACAGGGCCCTCCAGTGTATCAATCACTCCTCCCAGTTTTGTATCATCAGCTTCTTTCAAATCCTGAGGGACTGATGTACATAACAGTGAAGTGCCCGACAGTCCCAGAAGGAGATTGAAAGAAGGTGACTTGTAGGCCTTATCAGTTCCCTTGGAGTTTACTGGCACAGAATATTTTAACTAGCACAGAACACTGTCTCTGTCTATGGGTATATAGATGGATCTATAATTATGTATCAACCCTCTTTTTATTTTTCTCTTTTTTTTATCTCTCTCTTTTTTCTTTTTTTTTTTTTCTTTCATGGATATCACCATGAAAGAAATCACAATCAAAATAACCTTCGTCACTACCAGATGTACATACTTGATCATAGTTATTCTGGCAAAGTCTGTGCCACTGCTGTGAGATTTGTTGTGCTGTAGCATTTTTCACTTGCTTCCACAAAGAATCCCAGATGATGTGCTGGATCTGTGTGATTTTTCTTCAGGAAAAGCATGGTAAAAACTTAATTCCAGGCATTAAATAGTGGTAGAGAAGAAGCATGGGTAACTTGACTAAAGGAAACCATTCCCATGTTGTGGCACAGAGTGACAACCATGCCTTCTCTCCATCTCTGGGGATGAAAAGGAATCATAAGAGGGTCCAGACTGCTGGGTGGTATATGACTGCCCACAGAGACAGCACTGGGTTTTGCCTGGCTTGCTGTGAGGTAGAGCTGGGCCTGGGGATATCCCCATGTTGAACTGAGGAAGCCTGTGGTAGGCAATAGAGCAGACAGGTAAGGTTGATGTTGATTTAAACAGCTGCTGAGTTTAAGGTGGATTTACGGTGGGGGCTGCTGCACTTCTTGCAGGTGTGCAATCTGAGCAGCACAGAGAGGGTGCGGAGTCCTTCCTCTCCCTGCCCACGCAGGCAGACAGCAGCACTTGCTCTGCCCTTCTCGATCTGTTGAGCTTTGGCTCTCTCAGATCTGCTTTGTGTGTCCAGGGCTTGGGCTGACAAGTGTTGTTTTAACATGTCCCAAACTCCCCTGTGCAAGGCCACAAGGAAAATACTGCAGGAATGTTCTTCCTGTCTTCTGGGGAGTGGAAATAATGTGTTCTATTGTAAAATGCGAACGTCTTTTTCTGTAAGGGAAAAATTCCTGGGCCTGGTGAATGTAGGGGCAGAGGAGCAACACAGGCAAGCAGAAATAGACGGTAGGGTGATTGTGCTTGAAATCCAGATTCAAGTGGCCAAGAGTTAAATTCCATGCTGAGCTACTTTTAGCCAGGTGCTGCCTGCCAGCTGCAGTCCTTGCATGTGCCTTCCTGTCACTGCCCTCCCATAGCTGCTTTCTGGCATCCAGTGGCCAGACACTGAGACTGGGCCCAGGATTTCTGTCTGGGAAATGACCCCCACAGTGGGGCAAACGGTAAGTCTCTGGGCTTGCTTGCATCCTGCAAGCTCCCAGTCCTTCCTGATCGGCAGTCCCTGCACAGGAGAGCTGAGCCCCGCAACAGCAGATTGCCCTATCTTCTCCCCATCGCTGTGTGCATGACAGGTGGTTCCACAGGGCAGGGAGGAAGTTGTGGTGCTGGGCAGTAGCTGGGGAGATTTGTCTTCCAGCAGGGACTCTTGAACACCACGGCCTCCAGCACTGTAACCTGCCCTGCACCCAGCTGGGGCTATTAATGAGTGGGTTTAAGAAGCGGAGAGAGGGTCTGAAGTGGTGCTGCTCAGCTTGTGGCCTTACCAGAGCACGAAACAGGACACACGGACTCCTAGCATAAGCCCTGGCAAGTCTGCAATAACCTTCCCTACTGTGCCGGGCTGTGCGAGCTTCGCTGCTTTTACAGCAAGGGCACTGCCCCTTCTAGGGCGTCCAAAGGGAAAAGATCTTTGGATCTGATAGCGGTTGCTATGCACAATAGGTTTGTGATGGGAGAGGCCTTGTTGGCTGTTTCCTCGGTTATTGTTCATGGACTTCAAAAACAAGCTAGAAGATATTCCTGTTTTGTACAACTGTGCTTTGAGTCATTCGCTTGTTCTGCTACTGCTTCCATGCCTCCAGACTTTAAATCTAAGATATTAAAGAACTGACTAGAAAAGTAACAAATATATCTGTTTTTCCCTGAATTGGATAAAAAAAAATTCCAGGGCGCCTTTTTTCTTTCTTTCCCCCTGCCCCGCCCCACCA
>VZSV01000129.1:444261-477247 GCA_013398735.1 Nothocercus julius | reverse complement strand
GGCAGTATCAATGTATGCTAATGTTTGAAGTGGAGACCTGCATTGCAAATCCAAATGTTTCAGAGACGGGCACTTGGGGGACAGGGAGGTGACCTTCCTTGTCCATCATCACTGAGACAGTAGCCTGGTGTGGTATTTTCATTTCTCAGGTTCTTAGGAAATGCAAACTGTTTAGTTTGGTGCCCTAACAAAAAGGTAGTTTCCTTGCTATTCTGCTCACTCCTTAGTTGTTCCTATGCGTGTTACGTCACAGCAACAATTGCCTTCAACAGCAAGTCAATGTTAGGACAATATTTCACAGTGACCTGAGCTCCTACTGACACAGATTAGTGACAAAGAGCAGCTGCAGCTCTCTCTTCTGGGGAAGCACTCACCGCAGCTCGACAGACAATCTTAGCACGCTGGCCACAGCCTGGGGAGAGCAATTTCATAACCTCCCTTTAGGGAGTGGTGAAAACATGAACAGTAAATGCAGATATTCCCCTCAGTCCCGTTGTTTGTAGTGAGACATAGCTGTGGTACCAGAAGTCAGAGCTCCCCTGGGGCTTTCCCCTATTCTGTGTTCACTTTTGCTTCCCCTGCAGCTTCTAACCCAGGTAATTACTTTCTGCCTCTCCAAAGTCCCCTTGCTGAAGTGTTTCAACCTGTCGCATTCCTTTTCATTATCTATTGCTGCAATAGCCACCTTGCTGTCCAGTGCTGTACAGATCATGAAGAACAAGACATGTTCTTGGGAGATACATTGGCCTACTGCATTTGTCACCTAATTCCTTGAAAGAGTTTCTTGTCTGGGGAAGAATAAGATGGACTGTGATATCCCACTGCTGAGCACCTTCTTTTTCTAAAGAGAGTTGTTTCAATAACTTATCAGCTCCCTGTTTAAGATTCTGTTCAAAGCTTGCTTTGGCAGTGTACTCTGATATAATTAATGCTCCCTAGCAAATTAGGTTTTGTATTTTAAATATTCAAAAAAAAAAAAAAAAGCCACCTGTGTATTCTCCCTTTCACACAGCATTTGCTTGACTCTGTTGTTACAGGATGCTTGCTGGATGTGGAACTGCTGGACAGTTACATCTGTGGGGTGGCTTTCTATTTGGTGGGCACAATGTAAGGGTCAACCACCAGTGCTTGGTGGCCTGTAGCCTGGTATCTGGGCTAGTAAGAACTGCTCCGAGAGTAAAAGCAAAGGAACTGCAGCCTCGGTGTCGCTCGTGTGACATGAGATGCTTATGAGAGATTTGCTTTTGCTGTCTCAGAATGGGTCTGTGTGCCCAGTTCTGTTTTATAACGTGTGGAAGAATGATCTAATTTTACATGCTAGCAGAGGAGAGAAGGACAGGTAGCTGTGGGATCTGTGAGGCTTGTGTGCTGGAAAACTTTGGAAGGCAGGTAAGAATTACTGGTATGATAATAATGGTGTTTTTTCTCTTTCTTTTTCTCTGTGTCTTTTCCCGTCCCCTCCACGGCTTTCCTTCTGCAGCCCCTGGAAACCTTCTTGGGAGCTATCCGCATCCTCTCTTCAAAGGACGAGCCCCTCTGGCTCCTACCCAGACCCCTGAACTGTAGGGAACAGCAGGCTGTGTGGATCCCAGAGCCCTGCGGGGGCTGTGTGTGCTCACATATATTTCTGACCAGACACCCTCTAGCATGCACTGAAATGTCTGCCTGCAAACGAGTACACTCAGGAGCACGTAAAGCACATGCGTGAGACTGCGGCGTGGCACTCCGGCACCTCCCACCCCACGGTGTGCTCACCAGAGCTGCCTGCCTTGCTGCATTTCCCTGTTTTGTCTCCTAGGCCTGCCTTTCCAAGGTGTCTTGGCAGCTCTGATACCAAGGTGCACTGATATCACCAGAAACAATACCAGCCTGCTCACGGAATCCATTTTCCCCTTGGTTTGATGGCTCCCATTAAAGACAGAGATGAAATTGCTGGTGTTTGAGGGTTTGGAGAAGGAGGTGTACTGTTTGAAAGGTGTGAGGTGCTCTCAGGGCATGGGGAAAGGACAGTGGGCAGTGGGATGGCTGAAGGCTTTGGTAGCAAACGTGATGATAGAGCTGTAGGTAGAGATTTGGTGGAATGTATCTTAATGGACATCTGCTCTAATCAGACCTGAAATCCCATTTCCATGGACTTGCCCTTCTCATACATGCTAAACACCACTTAGTAATGAAGTTACAGTTTCTGAAGCAGATGAGAGATCGGTTGAGTTAACTCATTTGGAATAAGAAAAGGGAAGAACTGGGACTGTATTTCTGTGTTCTCCTGATACAAGAAGTTGGGGACAGGTTTAGGTATGTAGGGGCCTGAACTCAAGGTTTTCTCAAGGCAGAAATGCCTTTAGCATGCCCCTCTCTCATGACCATGTTGTTCCTGGTGCACTTTTGCATCACCCAGGGAAGCCAATCAAGAGACCCAGAGAAGGCGGTCTAGAGAA
Organism: Nothocercus julius; assembly: GCA_013398735.1. Taxonomy (NCBI): domain Eukaryota; kingdom Metazoa; phylum Chordata; class Aves; order Tinamiformes; family Tinamidae; genus Nothocercus; species Nothocercus julius. Next base: position 474,809 of record VZSV01000129.1, on the reverse strand, counting down.
GATGTGTTTTGTGGCTAAAAGTAATGGGAGAATAGTCTCCTTTGATTTGAAAAAAAACTCTAGGTGGTGGGGGGATGGAGAATGGAAAATGGGTGGATGAGTGAGAGCTGTCTCTGTGTATGCCAGAGCATCCCTCACATGGTAGTCTTCTGGCCAGTACTTTCCAGACTCTTCCAGGTCTGAAGGGCTATGCTGAGTCCTGGGACTAGTTTGTGTTTGATGGCCCTGCAGCAAGGATGCTCTTTTCCCCTCGTATTACCTTCTATTTTGGGCAGTTGTTCAAAGCAGTGCAAGATAGATGTAAGCACATTACTGTGCTCCTGGCATCTGTTTCACTGCATGTGAGTTTCCAAATAACAAGACTGCAACCAGAAGAGCTGCGTGGGAGCGGGATCTATTCTGATTACTTGGCTGGAGTACTATCATGAAATCAATAGGGTTTTACTCTGAAAGTGTCTTGTGGGTGGGACTAGTGAGTTCTGCACTGGGGAAGCTCACTAACCTCAATGGTTCCCTCATGCTGAGCAAAAATAATACCTTGCACCTTTAATCGTTGGAAGATCTTTTAATAAAATACAAATGAATCATCTCAACGCTTTGTGAATGAGGAGTGACATTTATCTCCATTTTTGTCTTTCTTATACAAACATTGAGATTAAATGACTTGCCCAGAGTTGCTTTCAGAGCTGGGAAGAGAATCAGTGAGACAGAAGTCCCAGACCACCCTTTTAACTGTCAGATCTTGTTGTAGCAAATACATCTTGCCTTTGTTAACATACTGCATGCTAGTTTTCCAAGCCAACCTGTCCCTAGTGCAGGGAGGAAAAAAAAAACCCAACCATTTCAAACTTTTGTGGTCAAAGTGTTGTCCGTAAGCAGAGGGAAGCAGTAGTTGTTTTCGGATTCCTCTCCGTTTCGGGCACGCTTGCATGCTCGGCAGGCAGTGCTAGGCACAGGCAGTGCTAGGCACAGGCAGCAGGCACCTCAAAGGAGATGTCTGTGTTCCTGGGGAGGGTGAGGTTCCAGGGCAGGCAGAACATGCTCCTGCTGTGGGAGGAGCACAGGGAAGTCAGGCTGTATCTGAGCAGGCCGAGCCTGCTATTCTAACCCAGAAGCAATCAAGCTGCTGATGGACCTTGGGCTGCTTTTCTGAGGGTGCCCCGCACTCTTCCACCATTCCCTCCCAGCTGCATCTTTCTCGCTCTCAGTGTGCCTGGTTTTGAGACAAGAGAGCAGCTGTGAACCTATGCCGTCCTATAGTTGTCCACCTGCATCACAGCTGAGGCCAGTGCTTCCAAGGATGCAGGTTAGCACACACTCAGGGCAGTCTGTCATTTTGTCCCACTCATAAGTGGCTTAAAGCCATGCGCCTACATCTCATCTTTGCAGTGCTTTGCTCTGCAGAACGAGCTAGTAAGGAATACCCCTTATGCTCAAAGGAGTGTCTGGTATTTATTTAGGAACACGTATCTCAGTCTGGGCTTCCTGGCTACATTTTGACTGCCTTGTGCTTGAGTGTCCTCATTGCCTGTGGAGACAGAATTTGAATGTTAGGCAGACCCCCTCCTGCTTCTGCCTTTCCCTACATTGAATGCCCACTAGCTTGCTTCAGCTCAGAGAAGAGATAAGAATTAGCTCACCAGCAATTTGGATAATCAGAGTTTAATATGTCGGTATAGATGCAGCAATTTTGCCCTGCTTGCAAGAATGCTGGGTCTGCAACACTAATGGCAAAAAATACTGTATTATGGAGAAGATCATTACCTCTCTCAAGGTTAGAACGACTTGCCTGCTTCTACCCTGGAGAAATTAATTATTGCCAAAGGAAAGTTCTCTGCAATGTCTGGCCCAGACAATGTCAAAATGGTTATCTTTAGACTCCGTGCTTTATAAATGTGTGCAGTATAAGAAATAGCAATGTGTCTTCTGCTGTCTCATCCTGAAAAATGAGTGTCTGGCATGTCTCAAAATGGGTCCCATTGTAGTCAGGGGAAAGAAGGAGAGAGCAAGCAAGGGCAAAAGAATGATACCTAGCTGCATAAGCTTTTGTCATGGCCTATGACTTGGATGTATTCAAGGTGTGAATGACAGCTGTTTTCCTTCCAGGGCACAACACTTTTTTTCCTGCATGAAGAATTGAAGAAAACTCCTAACCTCAGCAGTTTTTCTCTCTCATGGGTAGGAAATGGTTTACACAGGGACATAGAAGGGATGGGAGAGACCCCTTTACACATTTATCTAAGCAGATGTGAGAATGCATTTGTTCACATTATAGGCTGTACCCATAGGTGCAGTGGATCCCTGAGAGGTATTTCAGTGGCTTACTTGTTAGCGAGAGGCAGCGAGGCTGTGCAGAACTTGCCAGTGATGGATGACTCATCCTTCCTCCAAAATCGATCCCTGGGGAGATACTTCAGCGTCACATTGTTTGTCTGGCAGAAAGGAACTCTGTGGGCCAGAAGCCGTTTGCCTATAGTCTGCTGCTTCTGTCTGCAAAGCAGAATGAGAGTTGTGAGGCAGAGCATTTAATCAAACTGTAGAGGCAGTCCATGAAGACAGTGAGATTCAGATTTGTTAAAAGATGGGAGGAACCAGCAGATATTGATGTGAACCCCTCACGTAACAAGATGAGTGAGAAGGCTCAGCTGTCAAAATCAAGGCATTGCATGAGAATATGGGATCTAATGTGTTCTTTCTGTCCCCCTCCCCTTGTTTCATTTCTGTCATCAGGAATATTTGCATAAAAATATCCTTTCTTCTGTCACACAATTGCAACAGCTCTTCCTGCTATTGTCTATAGATTACAACACTGCCCAGATTGCTATAGAGAGGTAAGTGGTAGAGATGTTCAGCATCTATGAAGTCATGAATCCCGTCGATAGGGATTGATTGTTGGGCATTTCTTTCAGTATAAGAACTGGAGGTCATCACAGGAAGCTAACAAGCATCAGGTTGACACTGGCAGGCACGCTGAACAAGGTACTGTTCCATTCAAGCTGTAAAAATCCTGGCTGCAGGATGTTGCAGATGCTAAAAAAGCTTAAGTGAGCTCAAGGGAGTGGTGCTGGACAAGCTCATGGAAAATAAAAGCCGATGGTAGCTATTAAGGACCAAGATTTCACCTTTGGCTCAGAAAGTCTCAGAGATGTAATTATTTAGCCATTGGGAAAATACTCGGGGAAAGTATTGCTACATGTTTACGTTGCCTTTTTATACTCTCATTGAGGCATTTGCTTTTCACAGAATCACAGAATGAGGTTAGAAGGGGCCTCAGGAGATCATCTAGTCCAACCCTCCTTGACCATGTTGACAATGGGATCCTTACATAGAGGGACCTTTGTCTGTCCCTATGCCCTTCTCATGAACCGAGAAGTGCCAGATGTGGAGTTTGCAGGTAATGATCAGAGCCAAGTGGCAAAAGTTGGGCTACACAGCAGCACTGCCCGGCTGTTTTAGCTAGGTCAGCTGTCTCCCTTAACTAGAGTGCGTACTGTCGGCCTTCTTATGTCTGTTCATTGGGCATTTCCAGGAGCCTGGTGTTACACAGGAGCATCAACTTCTCTGTGCTTGTGAAGAACAGCTGACTAAGTGCCGTCCCAAAAGTGTCTGGCTGACTTTGCTTGCTATCAGGAATGTGATAGTATGGGAAGGGAAGAAGTGAGAAAAGAGTCCAAAAAAGGCTACAATTCTGCTAGCTAAATTTGCTCCAGGGAGCAGGCCAAGGGCTGGATTCCAAGTCCTTCTAGGCCAGAGGGACTAACCCAAATGATAGCAACCAGTCCTTCCTTAGACTGCCCTGGTAGGTCATGGACAGTACATGTGTTTGTGTCTGGCTGGGAGCTACCAGAAATAGGAAACATCAAATTGTGTCAAAAAAAAAAAGGTGAATAATGGACAATGCATGTAAAACTGAGGAGAAGCTCTCACGTGCATGTCTCCATCAGCAGGATCCAGTCCTACTTGAGGACTGAGGGGCATAATAGGGTTAAGAGGGTTGCTGAAATTTACTCCTGGGATTAACACTTGGTCCAAATCTACAAAACCTTTGGATGTAGGACTCTGGCTAACTCAACAGACCTTCAGAAATATGTTTTCTTGGATATGGGGCACAAACCTGTCTTGCAGTGGGGAAATAAGCTACTTGCTCTGTCAGTCCCATGGCAGCTCTGGGGCCCTGTCTCTTGTGGGACTCGGAGCAGCCTCTGTGGAGCAGTGGCCTCCCAAGGAGAGAGATCAGAAGTGGTGTTGGAGCAAAGAGAAAACGGCAGTGAGGCAGGGCACAACCGTGCAAGTCACCAGCTGAAGGTATGAGATGAATGTTCCCAAGTTCCTATGCAGTTCCCGGGAGCTGCAGGCTGAAATGCAAGTCAGATCTGCTGAAATGATACCAGTGATTGATCAGCACCTAAATCACAATGTAAGAAGATTTGTTTAGATGCCTGTTTGACAGAGTGTGCTTCACTGCACTGAATGATTTGGCCCCTCCTGGAGAGGGAAGTTTCTTTGCTGTTAGCTATAATGTGAATTAAAAGGGTTGTCTCAATGTACAGTGCCTCAGATCTTTAGCCTTGATGTTTAGGAGAGAGGCTTAAATGGGGCAGATGATAGGTTTGCTGTTGGCCTAAGCTAAGGGTGTCTTCTGGTCAGGTTACCCTCCTCTAGCTCCGCTGTCACTTTCTTGCCGGTACAGTAGAGCCTTGGCATTGGCAGCCTGAGCCCTTCCCCAGGCAGCCCTTCCCTCCGGGGCTCATCTGCCTCCTGCTGGACACCTCGAGCATCCCGTGTCTGCAAACGGCAGCGGGAAGGGCTCCATAGGGGCAAATCATGGGGCTTGCGTGTTCCCGTTTCCTGCCTCCTGCATCTTCAGAAAGGCGTATCTGGCCTCCACATTTCCAGAGCTGCTGGGCCTGCCTTTGCCTTGTGGAGCGGATGGACTTAGCTCCATCAGGCTGGAGTTTAAACTCCGAGTAGCAATGGTAGGCTGGGAATCCATGGTAACGTAATGGTGGAAGAGCAGCCTGGAGCAGGTTTCCCCTTCCCCATATCCCACCTCTACCTCCTAGTGCCAAGGACTAAACCAATGCAGCTCCAAGTTTCAGGCCACAACCTTTTGCGTTAGCAGTAAGGGCTGGGTGGGAGCCAGTGCTGGAGCCCAGTGATCTTGCGGGAGCTGACTGGAGTCCTCAGCAGACAGTCAACCAGCTTTTCTGGAGCAGTCAGCAGTGTAGACTGGCTGCAAGTCTGCACGGTGCCTCCTGAGCTGCAGCAGCGGCCAGGAAGGCGTAGGAGGAAGTCTTTTGGGGAACTTCTTAGTGGTAGGAAGATCCCCAGTTATGCAAGCGTGGAAGGGAACAGCACGCAGGGTCTGGTCTTTTAGTTCGCATATTGTTTGCAAGTGAGTGGTGGTTTCAAAAGAGATCTGACAGTCCACATATGTGGTCTTGTTCCCCTACCCACTGGATTTTTTTTCGCCTACAAGGGGAGCCTGGGAGTTTTGGTGAGTTACTGTGGAGGCAACAAGCCGCTGTACATTACATTACCCTGCTTGAGCAGGGGTTTTGGACTAGACAATCTCCAGAGGTGTCTTTCAGCCTCAGCTGTTCTGCAGTTCTGTGGCATACTTCTGACTTTGCAACTATGCCCTTATGAGCATAGAGAGAATACCTATGAATCATCAAGTCTGTCCATCTGAAATCTCTAGAGGATGGGAGCTTGCTGTAGCCATCCAAGTTTGGCCAAGTAGGATTAATAACTTTCTGACAGTGATTGTGATTGGAATTGGCACTGGACTTTCTTGTGGAAAGGCATCATTTTAACCACAAAAAAATACTGTGCAAATTTAGGTATCCCAGAGTACACCCACTGTTCTGTGCACAGATGGACCTAGCCAAGATTACTGAGTAGTGGCAGCACATGCCTGATTATGAGAGCATTTAAGGTAAATGTGAAGGAACTCGACAAAAAAAACATGGTTTGCCACACAGTGATTGCATTAAGGGCAGTATGTGACCACTGTGCCTTTCCTGGACTGAGATAAACATCCTCACATGTGGAGCTAGAAAACCAGGCCAGAAATGTGCACTCACATAGTGATCTTTGCAGTGTCCTTTGTGCTGTTGCCACAGAAAGTGATCTCAAGGTTTGTGACTATATTTCTTCTCTTCTGCAAGTGGAACTCAACCAGGCTGTGATAGACTAGGCAAAAGGCAAAGGACACAGAAGTGAGTGCAAACACGCAGAATGGACCAGCTGAAGGCCTCCAGCCTTCCTATGGCCTCTCTTTGCTACTCACCACAGAATGGGGCTGAGGGACCCGTCATTAAATAAACTTTCACTTCCTTGGGCAGCTTTCTCACCTTAACCCCTGCCTGCTCCAGCAGACCTGCAAGAAGAAATACAAGAGCCAGTACAGATGAAGGGACAAATACGTATGACCTGGACAAGAAATATAATCAACCACTCCCTATATGCCCCTGCTGACAACCTCCAAAGAGCAGCACAAGAGGGCACTTCCAGACTTTTGGAACAGCCATCCTTGGGATGTCATGGCAGGCGCTTTATGAAAAGGAATTGAGATAGCAAGAGTGAGTCATTTGCAGAAGAATGGGAATTAAGGTTTGGGCTAAAAATTCCAGTTAGGTCTCTAAACAAGACAACTTTTTTTTTTTTTTTTTTTTTTTTTTTAAGCTAATCACCCTACTTTTTAGACTGGAGATTCTGGAGACTGTTTCAACTTATTTTGGGACCCTTTTGGGAAACATTTAAAGACCAGAAGTGTTCAAGGCATTAGTGTTCTATCTCAAGTAGTATATAAGGTTTTAGGGGTTCCCTGGAAGCCTGAAAACAGAACAGTTTCTTGTCATCCTCAAGTAAATGCTAAACGAACTGCTACAGAAGAAGAAGAAACCTGAACCACGTGCCATGCTCTGCACTGAGACCTTCTCAGAAATGGATTGCCCCCTGCCCCATGAAGGTCTTATGCTGGTAGCATACCTATTCGAGGACAGGAGACCATGAAGGGGTCCACACAATCCAGGCAATGTCCATTTAAAAAATCTTGGTGACTTGTGCAAGGGAATCCCACAACAGGACAGGAATGTTTCAAGGCACTGACATAGAGATGTACTGCCCTCATGTGATCACAGATCAGATACTTGTAGCCTGTAATAAAAATATATCCAGGGAAAAGCAATCATGAGCAGACTTCTTTAGTCTTTCTGTATGTCTCTAACAAACCTCTGGTCAAGGAACACTGCTACTGTTCCTGCAGCAACTTTCTCATCAAGTAATATTTTTGTAGAGTGCCCCTGTGACTAAAAGCTTACATACTTCTGCAAGGGAAGTCATGCAGGAACTTGGAAATGCACCTCCTACACTAGCAGAGCGGTGCAGAGTTGGGGAGGCACAGGGCTGCCTTGCCTCTGTCGACGTGCCATCAATGAGGCCCCAGGCTCTCTATGAGGGAGTGTGATAACCCCGACTCCCACTTGCATGGGACCCCGCTGTGGGATGCAACCTGACCTAGGCACCCCCCCCACCCTCAGTGGAGAGGGATCATCCAGAAGGTATTTGAGCAATCAGCCACATTATTTACCATGTAAATTCCTGTTCTCCAGAAGGAGAAGGCAATAACTGTATAAGTATAGAAACAGCTTGCAGCCTGAAAACAAAAATGAGCTTTTGCTGATAGCACAGGACAGCCTTTCCAACAAAAACTGTTTACAACTGTGTTGTAAATCTATGGATGCTAGGCTTTTGGCTCATATAGACATGTCACCAAAATCGCATCTATTGCCAGTGGTACTGCTAAGAGATGTGATGTGTTTGTTATTTTTGCTCCAGCTGCTTGTTGTACTTCTGTAAGGAGATAGGAGCCATGGAGCTTTGTTGCCATGTGTCTTTCCAAGTATGTTACGCTGTTTTGATGCCTGCCTTGGCTGTAGTGGGAGCTAGTTGTTAAACAGCATTTTCACAGGCTGCTAAGGGGCCATGAAAGCCCTTCATTCTGCCACAAAGTTGTTCTCACCTGCAGAGATGAATCGGGGGCATCCGGGCTGATCTTTGCCTCCATTGACAAAATAATCGATGTGGCCTACAGGTATCCGAATCCCGAAATCTAAAAGGAGGTGAAATTCTGCTTTATTCTTATTCCTGTTGTCTCAGGCTCTACGTTACATGTTTTTCACATGCCCTAGTAACTGAGTTGAATATTAGCCATGCTAATATTGGATCCAGCCAACCCCTCCATGACCTGTTTTTTTTCACACAGCAAGAACAGATTTCCCTTTCCTTCCTACATGCCTGCATTGTATACGTAGTGCCATCTCTGGGCTCTGCTGCATGGAGTGCCAACAAGTGCCAACAAGTCTTCTGCTCCTAGCCCTGTCACCAAAATGACTGGTAACTTTGTCTAAATCACCATGTCTGTGACTCAGTTTCCTGATTCTGTAAAATAAGGACACATTTGATGACAGAAAAGAGTAGTCAAGACTGGAACAGGCTGCCCAGGGAAGTGGTGGTCCCTGGCAGTGTTCAAGAAATGTGTACTTGAGGCACTTAAGGACATGGTTTAGCAGGCATGGCAGTGATGGGTTGATGATTGGAGTCAATGATCTTGAAGGTCCTTTCCAACCTTAATAATTCTATGATTCTCTACAACTCTAATGGGAGATTATGAGGTTTGGCTGAGTTATGTTGGTAGAGAGTATTGTGTCCTCCAGGTGAAAGTGTGAAAGGCTGTTCTTCAGACACGTTCTATCTACACTGACCAACCCTAGGTGCTTTAGAAAAGTTACTCTGTTGTTTCACGGACTATGGGTTTGATACTGTTATTCTTTCTATGGGCATTTCCAGTAGCACCTCTCTGACAGCAGGTAGGAAAAAGCAAAGAGAGAATGGGCATGTAAATTCCTTCTGGGCACATACATAGGAGCCACACCAGCAGAACTAGCAGAAACTCCTCTAGTGTTGCAGGAATAAGGAAGAAATATTTTCTGCGGGATTGCCTTATGCCTACAGCAGAGAGGTTTCCATTGATGTTGTAGTGAAGCGCTCTGAGGTGTATAGTTGCCCTGATTTTATCTCTTTAATTAAGAGCCTATCTAACCACGAGACATCCTCAAAACTGACCTGAACTCATGGTCATCTGGTCTAAAGGGAACAACGACTGACACAGTCCTTAGCAATAATGGTGGCAGAAGGAACGGAAGCACAGTGTGAAGAGGAGAGAAACCAGCCTACTGTCAGCATCCGTGTGAATGGCTTCCACAAAGAGGGCATCCCCAGGATCCAAGCGTTCCTCGGGGCTGGCATTGGTGTACCTAGGGCCTGCAGGATCCAGGCCTGTAAAAAAGCCAAACAACCATCTCAATCAATGCTCCTCAGATCTTTCCTTTCTTATTTCTGGGCTGATTATTTTATCGAAACATTTAAAAAGTTGCTAGGCAGAAGTGATAAGTTATTCCTAGTTATTCCCAATCAATGATACACTGATGATGCTCCAGAATGTTCTCTGTCCCCACTAAGTTCCGCTAGAACTTCTTTACCTTGTCCTCTACTGCTCCTGGATACCCTGTGTAGCAGTTCTTTATCAAACAGCCTATAGAAACCTCAAATTTGCAATGATAAGTTAAAAGTAGGTCTGACATAAGTGGGTGCAGAGTGCCCTTTGGACTTGCAATGAAAGAGAACCACTTGTAAAACTTCCCCTATTTGGAGTGTCATGTGTATTAACTGTAGAGTCTGAGAAATATCACTGAAGACCATGAGTAAGAGAGGGTAGACAGCATCCAAGCATTAACCAAACTAAATATAAAAAGGTTTGATACCTATCAAACTTCCTTAAAACAAAGGGGCTTCTGAGGCCTAATAATATTAAATATAATCTCATAATATAGAATATTATTAGGCCTCAGAAGGCTTAACCTTGCCCAGTCACCTCACAAGACTTTTTCGCTCCCCAGTCAAGAACAACAATTTCTGAAGATGCTCTCCTCTACATCTACATACCACTTAGCCTCAAAGCTGTCCAGATTTGCTAGCTTGGACTCTGTCCCATGTTCTCTATGGAGAAGGTATATATCAACAAAATACAAACTCACGTGTGAAGGGGGCAGGAGGAGGAGGGAAAAAAGAAAAAAAAAAGTCTTTCCAATTCCCTCAGACTAAAACCTAATGAGAAGCTAATGAGAAGAAGAATTTACTTTTTTTTTTCCCTTCTTTCTTCTACCTTTTTTAATAATCTTTACACATACAAAAACCCAGAGAGTTCCCTGCCTGCTTCTGCAGATCAAGTGTTAGCTAAATGCTTAAGAGACTGAAATGCTGTTCAGTATATTTCTGAGGATGGTGTTTAAAAATAGAAGCACTTAGTTCTAGCACTACTAGTGCTAGCTCCAAGCCCAGCACTTTTCTACTCTTTTTTATCTAACCCTACCTCCTCCAAGCATAAGCTGCACAAACTCTATTGAGATCTACATCCTCACCAGCTTAGAAAGGTATTCACTGAAGCCTCAACTCTCTGTGCAGCTGAATTCCCTCAGGGTTTGTAATTTTCTCTGCAAGAACTGAAACAAATTGCTCATCACCATCCCTTCCAATTCCTCTGTCATTTGCCTTCCTGCAAAAGGAGATTATCTTCAGAAACAAGCTTGAGTTAAAGCTCACTTCATAAAAGCATATGTACTCTGAGCTCCAAGACATTTTTTTTATTTGTTCCCCACAGCTCATTTAGGTGACTGAAAATACTTGAAGAAGTTATAGCTCTGGGGTAACATTGCTCCATATGGGTGTTCTTGCATGGATGTGGAGTGCGAGTGGGGCAGGGGATGAGATCAGACAGATATCCTGGGTCTGATTCCACCTGTCTTCAGCTCCAAAATCTGAACTGCAGCCTGCAAGAATCAGTGTACATTTGAAATCATAAGGCAATCAGGCACACAGAAAATGTTTGCCTTGTGGCAGAGCTGAAAAAGAAGGGAATAAATGAAGCCCTACAGGGTTTTTATTACATGTAGAAAACACAAAGACTCTCTGACTCTCAGGTTAGTTACTGTGTCTTCCTTTGGAAGAGTTTCTTCAGCGGATCTGAAGATGTTGCTGAACACAAAATGCTGGTGCAGAAGTGTGATTGTCCAAAACCTTTGCTAATAAACACTTCCACTCACAGCTTAAAAAGAAGCCTGTCATGAAACTCGTCTCCTGGTAAGAAACAGCTGTTTCACACAGTGTGGGTAGCTGTGCTGTGTGAAGGCCAAGCCGATGTCCATGTGTTTTGCCCTGCCGTGTGCTGTGAGACCCTTACTAAGGATACCTCTGTGAGGCAGCTCTGGGAACTGTGTTCAGGCTTTTAGGGCCTTTGTCTCTGTGTCTTCTTTGTGGCATTTTACTGTCCATCCAAATGCAACTCCACTCCTGCGGATCGTGGAACTTGACAAGGTCCTCAGCAACCTCATTTGACTTGGAAGTCAGCCCTGCTTTGAGTGAGGGGTTGGTCTAGGGACCTCCCAAGGTCCATTCCCACCTTCCCACCCGTGTCCATACATGCCCCAAGCCCAAAGGCTGGCAGGGCTCTGAGGGCACCCAGAAGCTCTAAATGCCATGATCAGCCTTTAACTATCTTCCTATCTATCACCAAACTGCAGCCTCTTCCTCACACCCAGAGCATGAGGCTGTCTGTTATCAAGGTCAGCTCCAAAATGGTACAACCAGGTGGCCTTGGACCAGTTGGCTGTGAAAATTGCCCTGTTGTCTCCCTGTCGTCCTGCCACAAACACACACTTTGGCTCAGGCTGTGGCCCTTGGCCCTAACCTGAGCTGTGCGGGAGGGATGCCATGCCCAAACCTGTGCCTTTCTGATCCTGCCCGTGGCTTCCTGACTTACTTCTTGCTTGAATTTGGACTTGCCTCGTCACTATAGACCAGCCTGGTGATCACTGCACTGTGGTTGAGCCCGGTTTCTGTCACCAGAACCTGCTCTGCTCTTCCTGCCCAGGTACTGCAGGACCACATCCCTTGTCAGTGGAGCCACTAACCCTGCCTACCTCGGTGTCACTTCTGCTTTCCAGCTCACCTTTCCTTGGGGAGCATCCCTCTCTTGCCACTCTCCCACAACAACATACATTGTCAATTTGAATTTTAAGAACCACAGAGGTCATACGTGCTAAACGGTAGAAGCATGGCCTGTGCGTGTTATGGGGTTTCATTAGTCTTCAGGGCTAGCTGAGCACTGCAGCCTAGGACTCTTCTAAGCTGGCAGCACTTTAAGGGTGGAGCAGAGGCAGAAGGACCCTTTTGCAAATACATACATTGTTTTGACGGTGGATGGGGGACTAATGGCAGCTGTAACGATATTGCCAGGCCCTTCTGAAGCTAAGGAGTAGCCCTTAAACTTGCAACTAATGAGGCCTTATGCAGTTATAGGATGACGGTGGAGACATCCCCTTGCCTGATCTTTCCTTCCCTCCCTTAAACAGCATATGAGGACCCAAGACCCAGTTTTACAATACCTGTTATCCGTCCCAGCTGACCATCATGGAAGTGCCCCACCAGACCCCCGACATGGGCACCGAGGCTCACCCCAATAATGTGGATGGATGTCCCTGAGACTCCCAGGGCCTGCAGATTGATGATAACACAATTTAGTGTTTCTGTAGCAGACTGTTGAAATAGTTTGTCTCAGTTCACCCAGCAGCTCCATAACTCTTTGAAGTATTGCTCTTCGAAATTATGGATATTGACATTATTATTTTATTACTTTCCAGTAATTCAGTACTTTCAGTAATTACTGAAATTATTACTTTTCAGAGCCTTTTTTGGGGTCCACAGATGCAAAACTAACCCTAACCAGTCTGTCAGACCCAGCTGCTTCAAGAGTTGCCGTATATGTGTATAGAAAGGTGTGTCTGTGCACAATGCGGTGCAAACCCAGGAACTGTGAAGCCTTGGTCTGCAGTGAAAATGCCACATGGAGAGTTTATGCATGTCTGGTAAATATAAAAATGTGTCATCCTCATTGCCTAAGTGTTGTTCATCTGTGCTTTACACAAACAAACTGGGACACATATAGTGTTTTCCTGTCACTAGAGAGTGTATCTGAAGCTTCAAAAATATAAAATAGCCTCAAATCCCACCCCCTCCAGCTCTCTGGACAAAATATCTCGGAAGAAGAGGAAGAAGATCCGTCCAGTTAAGCACAGACCTGCAATAACCCAAGGTATCCTTCAGGTTTGTCCTGGGCTTGGGGGGGTAGCTGACAACGGAAATGTTGTCAAAGACTCAAAACTCAAGAAGAAAAACAGTAGCCTGCTCAAGCCTGGCTGAGAAAGAAGGGGGAAAAAAATCTTTAGGTTTGGAATAAAGAGTCTGCTTGACCAGCTCCTGGGAATAGCAGGTTGGGAGCAACCCTCTAAGGTTGCTTTCCTGAATGATGATTTCTGGCCATGTTCCTCCATCACTGGAAAGGCAGAGCAACTTACCAGCAACTTGCTGATGAAGTGTGAGATGGAGAGGGCCAGCTGTGTGACATTTTCTACTGCAGAGGGGTAGGTTCCTGTAGACCCATAAACCCAGTCCACTGCAATCACGTTTGCCTGGCTTGAGTGTAATATGGCATGGACAAGCCCTTCGATCCAGGATGGTTTGGTACCCAAAGCCCTGCCAAGTCATCAGAAACAAGTTTGTTAGGCATCTTCCAAAGTGCTGTTCAGCAGTGCTGGAGTTTCACATGTCTGAAAGGGAGTTTCCAGATTGCTCAAGAAAGGTTTTTTTGCCGTTACAAGACAGCCACACCTGGCATTTCTTTGCTACGGTCCAATAACAAACTCTTTCCAGCCCAACCTAATTCAGAAAGGAGCTAGTTATTGTAAGGAGTGAGACTAATATTTGCAGGGTTCAGACTGAAATCTTGGTCTTTCTGTTGTGCTTCAATAAGCCACCATGGGCTTATTGGTTTGGGGCTGATTTGAGGAAAGTGAACTGACCAGAAACACCTGAGCCCTGTTTTGTAATCAACTGGCTGGAAGGCCTTGGTCAAATTACCTAGTCTCTCACTGCTACATTTCCTCCTCTTTAGAAGATGAAAAAAAAAAAAAAATATATATATATATATATATACACACACCTATATAGAATATCAGGAAAATCGAGGAGGCTGGACCCTGCCCATTTACCTTAATATCACATGGTGTGTGTGTTGTGTGTGTGTGGGGGGGGGTGTCAAATGTCAGGGGAAGAGCTGTTTTTCTGAAAAGGGCCTGTAACACTTTTGGTGGTTTCATTATGGGTTTCTATGCACTTTCCATCAAGGCTTTTGCACAGCAAAACAAGTAATGTTACATGTTCGCAAGCTAGTTGGAAAATGGCACAGTAGAATAAGCTTGATAGCTTTAAAACATGGCTCAAGTCTGCACATTTTCAAGACTGGAAGTTGAAGGGCTGACTAATGTGAGGTACTGATGAGTCAGTACCTGAGTTTCAAGGAAGCAATTGAAAGAGAGCAGAATCTTGAAGAAAAGACTTATTATTTATTTAATAATAAATAATAATAAAAAAAAAGGTGAAGAGAGAGAAGAATTTGAAAGAAAGAAAACAGAATTAATTTTCTACATGTTGTTTTAGACTCAGAAAATGTAAAACACACACCAGATATGCCTTTGGTCTGTGAGACATTGTCCATAAGTGCAGTTATGTTGGAATAAGAATAGTTAGCAGGATTTTCCAGGCTTCCGGTCCTCACCCATCAGTACTCTCCCAGAAAACTCCCTGGTATGGTTCAAGAGCCAAACAGTTCAGGGGCTGGAGCACTCCGGACATTGTTCTTAGCAGGCACTTTGCCCACAACCATTCTGTTAGGGAAACTAAAAGGGACAGGTGGGCAGGGATTTTCCATGCCAGCCCCACTCTATGCCTGCGAGAACTCCATGCAGCGTTCAATTTACTAGGGTAAACTTAGCCACATTGCTCTTCTTTCTCTCACCTGAAGCCATGGATTATGATCTTCGTTTCCAGGCTGCTATTGAAACTGGAGTTTCTAATGCCATCGTCAGCAAAAATCAGCTCCCCACAGCTGGGTCTGGAGGAGGAGAATAGAAGAAACTGGACCTTAAGTTTACTGCCCCGCAGGAAATTTGCTCTCTGGAAGTCAGTGCAGAGATGACCTGAGGCTTTGTCTGTATTCCCTGCAATGAGAGGGGATCAGGAAGTATAACCAGCTTATCTGTGCAATGGGAAGAAAAAAAAAAGTCCATTTTAATTCCCTGGGAAGATGAAGATAACAATTTGAGTTCTATTAATAAGGAGTAAAGGAACTTAATATCAACTGATTCTGGCAAACATGTCTTGTCCAATAAAGTTGTTTTATATTCTTTGAGGAAGTTACAACGCTGGCTGGGGAAGATAAGTGTCAGTGTCATGACAGCCTGGAGTCTGGGAGCTGTTTTACTGTGAAGTGAATGACAATATATATTTTTTTTACCCAAATCAGCTGTATGGAACAGCAGCTGTACATTAAGAGCTGGCTATTATTCTCAAAAGGTTGCCAATGCGTAGTCACCATTGTCTGAGCAAATTTCTATTTGCATTCTGCTAGGCTAAATAGAAGGTACAAGTCTAACTGACATTTGTGTATCCAGGAATAAAGATGAGAATGTTTCTGACAGAATGATTTAATGACAATCAGTCATTGAATGAAAGTATGTAAAAAAATTCCACAGTATGAAAATATTTTATGGGAAGAAAAAGATAGCTACTGCAAGGTATTTTCATCTAACCAGCCCAAACCAACCAAACAGCAACAACAAAAAAACCACACAGAGTCATGGAAGAGTTGGGATTGGAAATGGTTCCTCTGGAGACCATGCGATTCAATTCCCAGGCTCTAGCAGGGTCAGCTGCAGTAGGTTGCCCTGGATCACAGGCAGTTGGTTTAAAATATCTCCAAGAATGGAGACTCCACAACTTCTCGGGGCAAACCATTCCAATGGCCAACCACTCTCACAAAAAGAGAAGTATTTTCTCTTGTTTGAATGGAATTTCCTTTATGTTACTTTGTGCCCATTGCCTCTTGTACAGGGGAATCCTGGACACAGGGCACCACAGAGCTGAGTAAAGGGGGGGGGGGGGTGTCACCTCCCTTGACCTCTCTTATTAATGTAGCCTGATACTATTGGCTTTCTTTGCCACAAGGCCGCAAAGCTGTAACTAATATAAAACGGGACAAATTTAGACTAGAAATCAAGCAAAGAAGTTCAGCAGTATGTTCAGCTAGTGAGTGGAACAGGCTGCCCACAGAAGAGCTGGGTTCTCCTCATACCCACCTCATATCACTTCAGAGTAGGACTGGCTGCCGTTTTAGAAGGCTTGTTGAAGGCAAAATGTTCAGTTTACTGAAGGGCTAATGGTGAGAAGTAATGTATTAGTGGTAATGTAATGTAGTGGTAATGGTAATGTATTAGTCTGTGATGAGCAAGATGTCAATTAGTTGACTAAAATGACTAAATGATCCCTAAGAATCCCTAAGAATGGCCTAAGAACTATTGCTGTATAGGGTGGCACAGATGCATTCAGCTGAAATGACAATACATTCCCCTTCCCTTTTCTGGACTAGAGGAAGTGACACTTTCTTGAATCTTCATATTCAATAAAATAAAATAAAACAAAAAGTCAAGCAAAGAGCTTTCTAATTGTTGGCTACTCGCACAAAAGGTACTTTACAGAACCTAGGCAGAACCTGGCACAAGGGTCAGCACAAAGAAGTGAGATTAGTGAGATTTCACTCTCGGATCTTCTCTGTTGGATGTGATGATCCCTTGCTGTTGTCTCTTTTGGTTTTCTGGAGAACTGAAGGGGAAGAAGAAAGAGATGGTCTCTGGGTTCAGTTCAGGAAACGCGTAGCTCTGAAGTCAACTTAACTAGAAAGGGCATGTTCAGTGAAAGCAGGTTGCATGCCAGAAATGGCGTAAAGGGATTGTGAATCGTAGATATTGTAAATGAAAGTAAGTAGAGGTACACAACTGTGAAGCTGTAGGTGGTGTCGAACCGCAGTGATGATCAGAACCACAGTTTTCATAGATGACATAATTAAAAAAAAAATGGAAGTGAGGCCTGTTTATTTCTTTTTGACTACTGCAGATTAGATTTCCTTCAGTATTCAAGGCAAACAATGGTGATACCAGAGAGCAAGTAGTTCCTTTCCCACTTCCTCACTCTTTAGGATAAGATTGGGTCATTTTTCTTTTAAAGCAAGTCAGTGGAACAAAATCACTGATGAAATCAAAGCATGGAATAAGAAAGAGCCATTCCTGCACTGCCCTGTCTCCTGGCATCTAACTAGACTGTAGCAGGAACCTCTTGAAACACAGCTTACTTGGGGAGAATTGAATTCAGAGCCTTCTACGTAAAACCTTCAATCACTTGACAAGCAATCATGTCTTTCTTACCTGCTTGTGTTAAGCTGAGCAGCATGATGATAGCAAGAACAATTAAAGGCTTTCTCTTCAGATCCTTGACCATCTTCCTGTTAGTCCACAGTATAAGAAGTATAAGAAGTATAAGAAGTATAAGAAATGCAAGGACTATGCAGGGGGAAAAAATGTGGCAGGTCTGTGGAGTGGCTTCAGGAGCTTGACTGTTAATGATCAACTTGTGCTCTTTGGGGAAAAAATGGACTAGGGGCAATCACCTCTCTTGATTGATCAAAGTCTGTTTCAGCACAGGGCTTCACTGACATTTCAGTTAAAACACAGGGTGACATCCTTTTTCCTCCCCACTTCATAAGGCAGTTATCAGTTCAGAAATTGGCTAGTGAATCCGGTTGCAGCAGCTGACAGAGTTGAAGCGCTTTATCCTTGTTGCCTAGTTGTGTCTACTAAATTCTGAGCAGGTTTACTGCTTAGTTACAAGTTTTGCATTGTTGTCTCTTTCCTGTATTTCTATTTTTGATCAGGTTCTAGCTGCTGCCAAATAAAGCCAAAGTGACAGATTGCTTCTGAAAAATGAGAGGAAATGCAGGCAAAAATGTAAACAGCAGTCAGTGTGCTGTGCTATATTCAGACTATGTTTCCTGGAGCAGAGCCACTCTTCACCTCTTTCGGAGACTGCATTTTGAATGCTACAAGAAATCAAAAGGATGGTCTCAGTTATGCGCCAGTACTGTAAGGAGGCAAGTACTTCCAAAAGGCCTTTGAATATAAGACTTTAGCACTTGGCTATACACACATAGGGAGCACACTCAGGTCAGTGTGTAAACAGGAGTCTGTCTGTCATACCACGTTCAAGAGCTGGCATTGGCCACGTTAGCTTTTGAGGCAAGGGCACTTCTGTTTCCTAAGTCTCGCTGGTGCCTGTTGGTGTTTCTTATGGAAGGACAAGGCAGCTTTCCCCTGGCTTGTGTTAAATGGCAAGAAGTAGTGAGAGGAATGTGCCTGTTCAGACAGTAACGTATAGCTACTTGTTTGAGCAACACCTGGAGAAAATGGCTCAGTTGGATCAGAGGGATGAGTAAAGGACTTTCCGAAAGCATCAGATACTATTTTCCTTTACAAGTATGAGATAAAGCAGTCATTTACTTGTCCCAGTTTGCCTGGGCCAAAGGCTATGAGGAAGAGAAGCTGGCACAGGCAGAAGATCTTTGCTTCCAAGACTATCCTCAGAGAAATTCCTCTTGTTCTCCAAGGGGAAGTTAGGCAGCAACAGCTGCCTGGCCTGGAGAGCTACTGAAGCCTTGCCCCATCTTCATCCTCACACACTTGGTTTCATGGTTTCATGGTTATGCAGGATTCAGGCAGAGATGTGGGTTCATGTATACTTGTATACAAGTATACTACTGATGTTAACATTGCCTATTTTCCAAGGTTAAAAACTGCAGTAAAAAGCCATTTCCTGGATTCTAGCCCACACTTCTTTCTTACCCCAACACTAGACTCAGGTGTATTCCTTGACGGCAAGACAGAAATTAACTTTAGACTGTAAATGGCCCATTCCTCCTCCTTTACACTCACAAATGTAACATTATGAGTCTGATGACTTCATAATGAAGAAGCAGGTAAATAAACTTGTGAAATCATACCCATAAACAGTAACATTTCCATAAAACATAGTTTGGCCTCTAGAACATCAGCACACTTATGAAAATGGCAAACGTGTTATTCCTTAAAGTAAAGCAAAGGGGACCTCCTAAAGAAAATCAGCAAACACTTCTTTCGATTTGTAAACTTAAAATTGGGAAAATAAGCCCTTCCTCTTTGTAATAGGATGCAAATGTGACTGCCAAGTTCTATGGAAGTTTGGAAATGCCATGCATAAAAGTAGGTATAGGGATTACAACTTCACCATTTAACTAACCTGCAGCCCAGGATTTAATTTTGTACTGTGTGTGTACTTTCAAAGTTGTTAAATGACGCCCTGCTATACTAAAAAGAGAATCGTCTTCACAAAAGCAAACAATAAGTTCCTTAACTTTTTTTTCTGTAACCTCAGATCTAGTAATTCCAGGAAATTTCTGATTGTGTCAGCATGTTGTCTTTGTCCCTCATGCAATCACAGAAAGCCATTCAGTTCCTCTATGCTTAAAATACTTTTACCAGTAAAACTATTTCTTTATGAAGGCTTTCCTTTTTTTCTTTTTTTTTTTTTTTAACAAATATAATTACTTAGTACCTACAGCTATGTTGCTTCAGAAAATGTGCTGGTATCACTTATTTTACTTCCCCATGGGAGTGATTATACGAGAAAAATGGACCTTTAAACTACACTAGATTTTTTAAAACATTTTCTTGCAGTGTATTATCACTTTCATGCAGTGTATTATCACAAAGCCCAGTGTGATTCACTTGAGAATGAGTCAGAGGAAGAGAAGTAAAGCAAGCAAACTTAATTTATGCACAAACCCTTTTCATAAAAATTTGAAAATTGTCCTGATTGCACATTCAAGCAAAAATTAGGACTAATTCAGCTGAAAATGCCATTTCCCACGAAGCCACAGCTTGAATGAGACCTAAAAGCCCTGCAATATGTCTAGCAGTCAAATGGAGATCTGATCATGGGGAAATTCCCCAAGATGTGAAAGTTATTAATTGGTTACGGAAACAATGCAGCTGGGTAGCCAGGCGTGTGGTGAGGCAAACCCAAACGTGATTGAAGCAAATGATGGCTATTTAAAAACTCTGTTGCCTTTGTATTTGAGGAACGGTATGAAATACATACATAGCTTAGCTCACTGCATGTTAAGGTCTAAACCCACCCCACCACTGCAATGTTTAGTATCCCCGCTTCCATATTTTCTGTCTCTTGCCCTTGCAGCAGAACCCCCAGCTTAGAGTTCAGCACTTAGGTTTCCTATGTATTGTCCCCAGAATTGATAGAGGATCTGGATTTGAGTCTCACCTCAGCAAACAGTGATTCAAGCTCCTGACTTTCAGAAGACTGTCCTACCTATCAGGCAGTAGGAAATAAAACATTAAAGATCAGCTTGGCCAAAGAGAGAGGAAATGCATTGTCAAGTCAGATTCATCACTCAGAAAAGGAGGAAAAACAGGTTTTGCCATGAATATTTATTGAATACTTCACACACTCCCCACCCAGTAGCTGTGCATAACTATGCGGAAGAAAGGAGAATGCAGCCTTGCCATGTATCCCTGTTGTCCCTAGGAGGAGAGGAGTCTAGGTGAGGGTCCTAGCCACCATGCTCAAGTTTGCCTTTTGCTTTTGCTGCCCACAGGGCCCTAGTTGTTCTCTACAAAGTGCAGCAGCTGCAGTAGGAACCACATGGACCTGCTTTGCGTGTGTGATCTGCTGTGGCCCCTTCCAGCCTACAATACTCTAAGTGACACTGTCTGTCTCTGCTTCAGGCTTCTTTCTGCTAGCCCAAACCTTATAACCTACAGGAAAGCTCTAGTATGTCAGGTAGGATCGTGACATCTTCCCAGGCAATGAGGTCTAACCCCAAACTTCTGACATCTTGGGAAAATGTTTTACCTGGCAAAAGGACTGTTCGATAGCATAGAACAGTTGCTTCTGCTACTATTATACTGTAGGGAGATGGCCATACATATTTTTCTGGTGTAAATACTGGGACTTGGAAGCTCCTCAGTGAATGGGACTCTCTCTTGACACCTAACAGAGACTGAGAACAGGGGAAGAGAACTGAATGGTGGAAACTTGTCTGTGGGTTTCTAGCACTGAAATTTCTGTGACTTAAAATGGCTGGTTTCTGTCAAAGGAATGTATGGGATGGGTCAGACTCCATTTGCATGCCGGTTATGAGACACTGAAGTAAGCCTGGTGTTACAGCACAGATGGCTTAGTTCAGCCCAAAGTTCATGCTACAGCCTTTAGTGGTGTATCAAAGGAGCTTTCAGCAGTTCCTGGGAGGGAAAAAAAAAGACTCCGTGATGGAGCATCTTTGAAGTTGAATTTGGAAAGTCATCTGCTTTGAGGTTCCTGTGTTTGCCTTTTTTTTAATATTTTTTTTCTGAACTACCGCAGACACTGTTGTGTGAAGAGAGGAGATGAGATGGAGAGAGGCGTATGGACTGACACAGTTGCTCAGCAGTGTGTGTTTGAACTTAGCGCCCTGAGAAAGTTAACCAAGGGATGAAGGTGCCTTAAGAGCCTCCCTATCCATCCCTCGCATTGTGATGGTCTCACCTGGGACAGATAAAAGAGCTCCTGGAAATGGAGCATGCCTTGAGGATGTAAGATGGGCAGTTGGCCCTACCAACAGCTGGATTTTTCTTGGTCTGTGAGTGTAATTTGGAGAAAGGAGAGTGAAGCATCTGTTTATCTCAACAGCCACCCACAGCTGCTGCTGGAGTTTTGGCAGACACTGCTGGTTAAGGTTCCCCAAGTGTTGTGGTGTTTTCCCTTTCTTTCTGCTGGGTAGTATTGAAAGACGGTTCACTTTCAAAACACTCAGGGAGTGTTAATTCAGATTTAGTTACGTGAATGGGGTTTTGAGTATGCAGGGTTGAAGGAAACACCTAGCAGTGAAGCTTCTTTTCTTTCTTATTTTTTTCCCTCATAATTCCGGCAGAGTGGTTGCCTCGACAGAACGCAGCTCCGCTGGCTCCCCCTTGGCAGCGTGCCGGAGTCAGCACACAGGAGCGTGGGTTGGAGGTGATGGATGATTAAACGCCCAGTCCTCAGAAAGAGGCACTGCCAGGTGTCTGCTCAAAAGAAGAGCAGCCACCGGGGGGGAAACTGGTGTTGCACGACCTGTTTGGGGGATCAGAGTTTTCCGAGGTGGTGGGAGCTGCATATTAGCTACCAAAATTCCTTTTGTGGCTTCTGTTCCATGTCCAAAAGCTCTAAATCCAGCTTTTTGGGGTGGCAACTGAGTGGAAACGTCCCTAGTCGAAAGGCAGCCGGTCCATTTCAGCCCCAGGTGTCCCACTCCAAGGGCCAGAGAGCCTCGCCGGCCGCGCCATCTCGTCCTCCACTTCTGCCCCAGCCCGCGTAGAAACTTGAAACGCCGCCCAGACGAGGAAGAGGAGGAGGAGGAGGAAGAGGATGATGATGATCACGCACCTCTCGGCGGCCAATGGGCGGAGAAGAGAGCGAGGAGAGAACGGGCGGATAGGACGCGAGGCAGGCGCTTCCCTGCCTGCTTTGGTAAATCATTTCCCTTTGCAGAGAGGCCCCGGTGGAGCAGCGATGCGGCCGCTGGCCTCGCCCGGGCTAAGGGAGGTGCTGCTGCTGCTGGGTTCCCTGCTAGGTGAGTCGGCTTCCCGCGTGGCCTCCCAGCCCACGGCGGCTGGGGCGAAGCGGGGCGCGACGCGCAGCGGCCACGCTGCCCGGGGGGCAGGAAGGTGCCGAGGGAGCAGCGGCGGGTCGTGGCGTCTGAAGTGTCGCCTTGGACCCCCGGAGCGACTGGCCGAGGTTTCCTGGAGCCAGGGAGCGGCGCGGCGGACTCTGCACGCCCAGCGTGAGTCAGTGCGCGACCTGAGCTCGGCCGTTTCACCCCAGGCGCAGCAGGGCTTTTTATTTATTTATTTATTTTGATGAAGCTCCAAATGAGTGACAGTGTTGCCTGACTAAAAGTGCCAGCAGTGTTCATTTTTGCTTGTTTGATTGTTTTGTTTGTGTGTGTGTGTGTACGTGAAGGCATTTTGCTGCTGTCTTGCTGTAAAAGCTGTGGTCGGCTTTGCGATCCTGGCGACTGCATGCGGAAAAATCATAGGAATCACGGCCCAGATCTTGTAGCTTATTGCAGGATCCCACAGAAGGCATCTCTGCACACTCCCCATACCCAGTGAATAGATTGTTTTCTGTGGTTTTTAGTTCAGATTAATGGCAGAAATGTTAAACACACAACTTCTAATAGCCTGAATGGAAAAATATTTTCAGCTATCAGGTGGCTGCCTCATATAGCTGCTGTTCTGATCTTGTTACTTTCCTTATGAGCCCTGAGTAGGCAGAAGAAGTTGTGGATTTCTAGCAAAGGAAAAACAAATGTAAAAATACCCCGTGCTCCACTCTCAGCTAAAAAACTCTTAATAAATAACTCATTCCAGAAAAAAAAAAAAAAAAAGAAGGGGAGTGGGGGAGCGGGGGGGAAGGTTGGTTGTTAACATTACAAGAAGAACAAAGAGAAAAATCTTGTTGGTAGTTCTTGGCTTCATCTTTGAGTTACACATGCAGACTCCTGTGATCCCTTGAGTTCACTGTGTGGTTAATGGTGTTTGTCAAAAAACAGTAATTTGACTGTGTGTGTATATGTATGTATTTTTAGTGCATCCTGAGTTTGCAGCTTCATGACAGTGGTTTGTCTGTGTTCATAGTGGTGCGAGCACTTAAAAATGATACAAGGTTTGGAAGTGACACAAGTTATCGTTTATATGTTTAAGCTGCTGCTGCCTCAGGAAAAACAAAACCAAACCCCATTTCCTCTCTTTGACATGCGTTTGTGAAGTCCTGCATGTACTGAACTGCATGCAAAGATGATTTGGCTGAAAATAATCCGAGTCATTTTCTCAGTCCTAACAGTTTCGCAGCTACATGATAACTGAGCAGCATAGGAAGTGTGATGCAGATGTGGGGAGTAAGTGGCTAGAGGATGAGAACAGCTGCTTATTTTTTAGCAGTCAAGGGTGGGCTTAAAGGCAAGTCAATGCTGAGTCCCTGAGCAAAGCATAGAGATGAAGCGTAGTCAAGTGTTCTAACTTGGCAGGTAACTTTCCGCAAGATCCAGCGAACTCTTAATAGCCAACCTTTGCCCGTAATAGGAATGCCCAGCTCTCCTTCCTCCCTCATGCTGTCATGTGGTTATTCACTCAGTTTAGCTCAGTGCCTTGGTGGCAATGCAGCTTGGCAAAAAAGTAGCAAGGTGGTGAATGGGATCTGCTCAGTCCAGGGAGGTTGGCAAAGGGGCAGGACCCTGAGGCTGCAGACAAAAGGAGGGGAAAAGCAGGTAGAGGGGGAGAGAGAAGGACCCCCTCTTCACCAGCTAGTTGGTTCAGTTGTTTGTCCAACCACCCTGAGCTAAGCATGGAGGGCAGGAGATGATTTTTAGTTCTCACGTTGCAGCCTCCTGCTTTGTGGGACCTGTAGAAAGGCCTCACCAATTATGTTCCTGACCACAGAGGTAGCTCAATCCAGATTGCCTTCAAGAACCAGCTGTAAGAGTCTACTAGACAAACCTTGCTGAAGCAGTAGTTAATTAGGCTTCCCAAACTTTTTATAGGCAGGGTAATGTCCTGCAACAACTACAGAATGTGCAGGTATGTTTTTATGTGCTCTTTTTTCTGCTGATGTCCCATATAGTGTCTCTCACTGGAAAAGAAGGCTTGGGAACCATAGTTCTACAGCAGCCTTTCCGGTGTATGGTGAGTTCCCTGGAGCACCGCTCTGTGTTACTGGCTTTATATTTGGCTTCCACAGGATAGATGAAGTTTCCTGCTCTAGAACTTCCCATGAACAAAACTTTCTTAAGATGGGATCAGTCTTTCTTTAACTCCTAGAGAAGGTCTCATACATCCATGGTCTTTTCTACTAAATAAAAAAAAAAAAAAAAAAAAAAAAAAAAGACTTGAAACAGAATAATAATCAAGTCATAATGCTGCTTGGAGGTAATTTCTGGCAACTGAGACTTATGATGTAGAGCTAGACCATACACAGCTAGAAGCCTTGAGTGCAACCCTGCATTCTTATCCTAGAAATAGGGGTGATGGAGCTGAGTTCGGGTTTGTGCTAGAGTGGTAGTTAAGGAGCAGCATAACAAACTATGATTTTTGCCTAGAAGTGAATTACTCTGTTTAGTCCAGGGTGGAATTAGCACTGTGAGCAGTTAAAATTTGCTAGTAATGCTGTGTGTATCATAAATTTTCCTTTGCTGTTCTTTAGGTGCCACATTACCGAGTATGGGCGAGGTATGGATGCAAGTTTGACAGTATGTTGACGACAGTGCTATGTTACTTAAAAGATGAGCTGATGTGCTGGTTAAAGTGTCAATAAACTTGCTAAGGTCTCTTGCTGATGCTTTTGGAGTAGCTGTGATGACACTGTGCTTGTACCCTGATCCTAGAGTGTGAGCAGCCAGACTGTCCAGATGTGGAGTATTTTTACTGCGGTTTTTGCTTACTATAAATGATTAAATTTATCTAGAAATAGCCTGAAGTAAATCTTGAGCAAAAAGAAGAACCCTGAAATAAGAATCAACAAATCTATTTGCATTCCCAGAGAGCAGAGTATCCTTTCCAACCTGGAAATACAGCGTCGGGGACACTTCTAGCATACAGTTTATTCAGAACTACTTCCTCAGAGTTGCTTTTGCATCTTGGGGAAACAAGAGCCAAAGTTAACAGTTCCGAGCTCAGAGCACCCACTTCAGGTCTTGAAGAAACGGGCCTGAGCTGCAAAATTTTGCATCGAATGGGTTTTGTCCTTAACTCAGAAGTGAAGGCACTGGAGTTTCCCCTTGTCCTTTGATTGCTCATCCAATGAGAAAGACTGAGGGAGCAGTCGGAGGACAAGGGGAGCAACAGAGGTGTGGGCAGGAAAGGCAGGAAATGAGGTGGAGGGAGCTGGCGTGATCAGCGGGATTCAGCAGATGAAAGAGAAATGTGAGTCCAGGGGAGAGGAGGAGAATTTCCATGTGGAAAAGTCTTGCTGTTGCTTCCCACCCAAAAAGTCAATCTGTGGGGCTAAACTCACAAAAACTGTCAGATATTTTCACCACTTTCTCTATTCACAACCCTTAAGCTGTGAGCCAGAATAGCCCACCCAAGCAGGTGCCTGGCCCTGGTGGCACATGTGTTTCTGAGAAGCTGAAGTTTGGGTCCTCTGCTCTCCCTGCACCTCGGGGTCTTTCCTCAGAAATATCCGGATCTTGTATGTGCCTAATGTCTGTGGGCATCCACAAAAAAAGCCCCTCTGTGAGTCACGGAGGCTTCTGTTCGCGCCGCCATAGGCTCCCTGGGCGCGTGCTGGTGGGTGTGCTGCTTTCTTCCTCCTTTCCAAGCTCTGCACAGAGAGCTGTCACGCAGCCGGGCTCAGGAAGGCCTGGGAGGGGGCTCTGTCTCCGTCTCGTGGCCAGGACGCTTGTGGGAAGATTTTTAAGCTCTTTTCCAGCCGAGTGTGCATTTTATCTGTTGACTGTAGGAAAATGTCCCAAGCGGTTTGATCAGGGAGTTAGTGGAGAAAAGGGAGGCAGGGTCTCCATCTCTGACAGTGTTTTGGAAAGCTGTGCTTCCATCCTGGGAAGGCTGAGGGCTGTGAAGGTGGCGTTCGGGGAGGCAGGAGCCCTGCGTGAAGCACGTAAACAAGGGGTAGAACTTCAGACGCCGCTCCCGCTGTCACTTCCTGATAGCCACTGCAAGCAGCCTGCCCTTGGGTGTGGGTGCAGCCACTGCTGCAGTCTGAACTTGGCCTGTATGGCTGAGCCAAGGGACAGTCTTACGGGTGCCCTCCATGGCTCACTGGCTTCTGCTGCGGCCCGTGCACCAGCACTGACGTTCCTGCAGTCCCACATGTGCAGCAAGTCGGAGCTAGGAAGTCCAACCTTTCTGTTCCTTATTATTTTTTTTAATTAAAAAACTTCAACTTTTTTTTTCTCCTGATTGTGCTCTCTACTTGGCTGTGTCATTGCCAATGACCGGGTGGGGAGGAGGAGGAGGAGCGGGCAGACACTCCCATCCGTTTGGTGAGCAGTGTTGTTTCAAAACCACAGGAAAGAGCCAAGGGCCCGAGCTTGTTCCAGGTGCTACCCTGAGCTCCGGCCTTTGTCTGCAACTGTAGAGCTCTGTAGCTGCAGGCAGCCCCGTGTAGCCCAGAGACGGCAGCACGCACCTCTGACTTGGGTACAGGAAGCAAGCTAAAAATTCTGCTGTAGGTATCGCAGAGCGGGAGTCCTCATCCAGTCCCTCCTTTACAATTCTGGGGCTCTATTGCGGTAGCCGGAGACACGAGGTACAGCTTGTTGCCTTCTGCGTTCTTGCTGTGTCTGACTGTAGATTTGGTGTGCTTGCTTCTATACTGTGGGTCTAAACATATCCTTACAGGGATATGAGTTACGTTTGTGGCCTCTGGGTGAATAGGAGGTCTGAAGTGAATACTCTGGTCCTTCTGGATTTGAACATTTATTCCAGGATTGTCTAAAACTAGGGTTTCTGGTCTTTAGGATGGAGTGTAAACTGTGATTCTTACAGCGGATGAGGAATTTATAATTAAAAATAAGAAAGGATAGCTGGGCAGTTGCATGAAATAAAATAAAAATCCCCTTTTTAAAAAGCTTGACTTTAGAGGTAGGCAGTTCCTTGCCATAACGTAATCAGTACAGATTTTGCTACCCTGCTTCAGCAGATGGGATGTTAACGCCGTAATAATTATAATATAGGAACCAAATGGATGCTTATATAAGCCTAATATATGCATTTCAAACAGCTATTTGCTACCAGAAAGGTTATAGTGATGGCATTAAGGAAAGTTAGTTATTGACATAAGCTAATCCTTACATCAGTTCCAAAAAGAAAAAATGCTCAGGTAAATATTACAGCTTGGGTACAGCGCACAGGGTTGAACACGTGCCATATATTACAGTGGAAGTGAAGGACTTTGCCTTGTCTTGAAAAGACTGCAGTCTAACCTACCTATTTAGAGAACTAATTGCATTAGCTTGGAGTTGCAGGCTTTGTGCTAATGCATGCAATAGTCTGAAATATTACATTTTTTGTGTATTGCAAGCCTAGCTAAAACTCATTGCTTTCTGCTTGCTGTGGGACAAACGTGTAGACCCATGCAGTCACCATAGCTCAGCCACGTTTGACTAGACAAGAAGGCTGTGAGGCAAAGGTATCTGGCAGCTGGAGGAGTAAAATAGAAGATGATGTAGGCAGAACGAGTTTGTGAGGGTGTAGAAGATTCTTGGCTTGCACAGTGCCAGTTACTCTTTTGTTTTAATAAATAACGCTGTTGTTAAGCAGTTTGTTTTGAAGAGTAGAAAACAAAGATCTGGTATGAGAAGGAATTTGAAATAGTTTGAAGGAGGAAAGAGAAGGTGGAAGCCTTATGGTTTATGCAGAGGCTACTGGAGGCCGTAGTGCGCGCTGCATCACAGGCTACAATAAGGGTGGAGGAAGAAAGGAGAGAAACACTGTTCTTACTTTGAGCCTTCTGAACAGGGAACGTAAGAGAGAGCATTTGACTCTTCTTTGTCCTGGTTGCTCTGCAGTAGAGATGTGGAGAGGGAAATATCTGCTCCCTTGTGAAATATTTATATATACATATATATATATATTAGCTCAGAAAGTTGCTGTGGAGACCTTGCAGAACACTTCTGCATGGCATGTATTTTCTTTGTAAAAAGGAAGTTTGCCGGAGTGAGTGGGAACTGTCTTTGTTTTCGCTAGATCAGTGAAGCAGGGAAGTAAGGGTGTCTCTCTTGTTTTGGACAGGAGGTGTGAAGGTCCTCCTGCTCCTCAGAGCCCCCAATGTCCTTGTGTGCAGGAACCCTTCAGCTCATTGCTGAAGAGCCTTTCTTTCACCAACTGGAAAGAAGAGAGTACACTGAAATGCACCACTCTGACGAACAAAAACTGTGCGGAGGGAATGCATCATCTCTTCACTTTCAGTTCTGCCTTCCTCCAGTCCCATTTCTGGGTGTGAAGGAGAAGCCATGTTGCCCTTATAATCCCAATAGGCTCTTAAAACTATTTGCAAGTCTGCAGGGTCATTGGTGGTTTTCATAAATCCACACCTAGGCTTACCGTGTTTCTAGGAGCTGGCTGAGCTGTGGTGGCTGCCCTTGCTCCTATTTTCAGCTCTCAGCATGTGGCCGCTCTCCTCCCAGTACAGAGATCTGTTTTCTTGCTCTTGCCAATCACTTGATGTGCAGATTGCTCCACAATCTGCTTCGTGCTAGGAGTGATGTAGGTCTCTAGGCAGGTGAAGAGGACTTCTTCAGGGAAGTGGGATCACAGAGACTGTCACTGTCAGAGTCCCTGGTAAGACTCCAAGCTTCCACAGATCAAAGCAAGGGCTTGCATTCCAGTGGTCCCTAAAAACAAACACTGGAGTCCCAGATTCTCTTCTGAGAATTGATGATTGGAGTGCAGACAAGTGCAAATTCGGGACTGACCTGGCTGCTTTCGTATGGAAAGATGTGATGTTGAGTATGAGCTGCGGTTTGTTTTCTGGACGCATACAGCAAGGGGAAGTGAATTGTTTTGATGTGATAAAGCTATAGTATCTGCATTGACTTATGAATGGAAGTGTTAATACTATGTTGATGACATGAGAAGCATGGGAAATGGAATAAGGATCGGTAGGCTCTTGAGTTGGTGCTTTGTAAGAATCAAAAAAGGAGGTAGCTGTCACTTGGGAACAGCTGGCTTACAGAAATCGAGAGTAGGCTTCTAAAATTTTTCACTTTCACCATCCATGATTAAAGGGGAGTTTTTCCTGATGCATGCTGAGAATCTCTCCCTGGTGATTTTTAAAGCCTTTCAGGATCAGGAGATGCTAACTTGAGATTGAGGCAGCATCCTTTCAAAAGGATCCCCTACCTTCCCTGTCTCAGATTCGATTGTACCGAGCTGTGTATTTTAAATTTAGTTCAAATAATACTGTTTGTTTTTTTCTTGTTATTTGTTTGTTTTCTTCGGTGAAGTATGATTGTTTTCAGAACCTTAACAAATAGTTAACTAATAGTTAAGGTTCTGGACAGCTCACATTTTATACTTGCATCTGTGGCAGGCTCTCACAGGGTGGATGTTATTTTGCATATGTTGGCTATGAAATAAACTGGCTTTTTTGGTGACATAATGCAGAATGGAGCAAACGTTCTGTCCCAAAGGCTTGGGCACTTCTGAAAGTGAAATCTGTGAAAAATCCGTTCTTTTTCCCTGTTAAAAATAACTGACATTTCCAAAGGAAATCCATAGTATTCCCATGATTTCAGTGCAAGCACTTTAAACTAGATAGTAATTTTTTGTCAGAATTGTGCCTTTTACTAACTCTATGAATAGCTAACCAACTTATAAGATGCTGAAAAATTGCTCAGCAGGAATTTCAGTCTGTACATTCTCCAAACAGATGCTGAGACAGATTTTTTTTTTTTT
>VZSV01000129.1:391616-443520 GCA_013398735.1 Nothocercus julius | reverse complement strand
TTTTTTTTTTTTTTTCCTCTTTAAGACTACAAGAAAAGCAATGTTTATTTGTCAGGAGAGAAAACAGAGTTACTTGGCTCAGCTGTTAAGTTGCTTAGTCACTTAAAAAACCTTTCAAAGATGCCATCTAATTTGTGTGCCCATCTCACCTTGACATAGCTTTTAGAGTGTGTCTGAATGGCATGATGCTGTTCCAGAGAGAGAGAACCAAGCAAACTGACTTGGTTACCTCAGGCAATATCACCGAATGGTCAAGGTTGGAAGGGACCTCTAGAGATCATCTAGTCCAACCCCCCTGCTCGAGTAAAGACACATAGAATATGCCTCTGTTGTTAAAGATGCTCCTGCAGGCATTATGTGCCGTTACCTGTGCTGGGATGTCTTATAGCATGGCATTATCCTGTGCAGATCTGCGCAGCTCCACGGATGTTCTTTGTGAAATAGATGTGGCCGACACGTGTTTTAGAGCAGCTGAGAATCAACCATAGAGAGTCTCACATGAGGCCCTGAAGAACCACAAGAGACCACTTGTAGAAATGTAGACCTTTTATCTGTGTCTCATGCTGAAGGTACATAAGATGTACTTGAGCTTTCTCTCTCTCTGTGACATGCCTGCCACTGTGTACACTTCTGTCTGTGCGCTCTCCTGCTGCTTATGTTGCCCAGATCACATGCTAAAAGGCAAGACTGTTTATAACCACACTAATAGAGAATGTTTTCTCTTCTTTCAGATCCACCTTCTGAACCTACGATAAGCTGCAATGTGAGTGATGACAACCTTGTGTTAAAGTGTGCTGCAGATTTCAAGGGACCTCTGACATTCAGTTGGGACTTTGGTAGCATAACAGACTATAAGCAGCAGCAGCAAAATGTTGTCTTCCTTAAAAAGAATGTTGATGCTTCAGAGAAAGTGACGTGCTTCATTGAAGTCTCTCGAACAGCAAAGAGCTCTGAATTCTCTTTGGCTGAATGCTTTCTAGGTAATAAAAACAGTGGGTCAGGTGATGTGCGCAATTCTGAGAGACTGGCTTGAGAAGCGGACTGCAAAGTTTGTGCTCACTTCTCAGGAAGTTGAATTTAAAGAAACATCACAAGTCTGTTGATTTCTAAAAAATGTTTAAAGTAGGTGAAAGGTGCTATATTGACAATTTGTACTCTATGGAAGGACCCTTTTTCAGGATTCTCAACAAAATAAGGATGTCACCTTTAGCTTTAAATGAGTGATAAAGAATCTCAGAGAGAGGAGGAATGTTCTCTGTGTGCTTAGCAGATCTCTCTCCTAACTCTTCTGGCCTTCACATAGTGTAATACTAGTGACTGCGATACTGTTTGTACTGCTTTCCATGGATTGAAATGAAACTACCTGGTCCCTGTAAGTGAGTCATCAAACAGCCATCAGATAAAATTGTTTCTCATCTGGTATCTGCATGAGGTAATGCTTTAGAGCATGCTTCTTTTTCTCCTTCACAGTTGGAAAGAGAAAGGAGGATTTTCTTGCTGTTGAGTTATTATTTCAGACCAGCCTTAACTCATTTTGAAGTGAACTTGAGGCTTGCATTTTTTTACATAGTTCCAAACAAGTATGCTCATCTTATCTGGTTTGTGGAATGCATAAGGCATTGAAATTGAAAATTCTGTCATTTAGTGACTACAAAAGCAATTTTTACTTTTTTTTCCTCAATATGGAATTTTTCTCCAGGAGCATGTGCTAGAGACCAGTTAGAAACAAGACATTTGCTGAACTGTCAGTTAGCTGAGATCTGTCTTGGACTTCCCAAGCCTCGCCCCTCACAAAAAAATAAAAAAAGGAAACCCCACTGCCTTTCAAGATGTCATGTATCCTCAATGAACGTAATCACCACATGACTTTCTTGGAGCTGACTTAAGGTGTCACTAGTAAGTGACTCTGGTGCTTACATTTCTTGAGGTTACACACAGAGTTATATTTCTAGTGAAATTTTGTGTCTGTAACATGAAAATGCTGCTTCTTAGCTAATCAATTATTATCTTACTTTTTAAAGGGGAAATACCTCACAGAAGAAGTAGAGGTGGTCTTATTGCGGCTTTTGTCGTGATAATTGCATCTGTGATAATATTAGCGTTCTTGTACAAAAAAGGTATGTATGGCACTTAACGGTGATGAATGTGCTTGGATATTATACTAGTCTGAGCTTTGGTAGAATGAATTGAAAGTGCCTAGACATACAATGTATTGTAATTAAATTACCAGAAACCAGTACAGCTTACATGCAGACTCTGGGTTATGTGAACTGGGCAACACTGAAGTGCTGCTTATTAGCAAATTTCTCCCTCAGACTGGGTGTTTTGTTTACTTTTATGTTTCCGCTTATCAAGTAGGTGTATCATGAAGCCGCCATCAAGATCAGATTTACTGTTGAAACAGGCTTTGATCAGAGCGTGTTGAATACCTTGTACCAAGTGTAATCTGACAGTTTAGTGTGTTGCTTTGATAGACGGGACTTCTGTACCTTCTGCCGGCTTTTATTGCCATCATCCTGGAGTTCTGGATTTGTTTACTGATCCATTCCTATCCTGAATTTGAATATTTTATTTAAAGAACAGAACACTTTTTCCCTTATGTCCCATCACTATTTCCAGTGTTGCTTGCAGCCAGTGCCTTGTTTCTTTCCAGGCTGACGAAACTTAGTTCTGTCAGCTTCTCCTTGTACAACTTCTGTCCCCTATCTTGCTGAACCTTTGATGGGCTTCCTCTGGTATATGCTAATGTTTTTCATGTACAGGGGAACCCAAAACTAGACGCAGTGCTCCAGATGTGGTCTCACAAATGCTGCACAGAGGGGAAGATGAATTTCTGTTAATGTGCTGGCTGCACTCTTGCTAAGACAGCCCAGTAGACAGCTGATATTCTTTGCTACGAGGGCACGTTGCCATCCCATGTTCACGTCGTCATCCACAAGGAATACCAGATCCTTAGAAACGGAGCTGCTTTCTAGCCAGTCGGTGCTCAACCTGTGCAGCTGCACAGTTGTTTCAACAGGGGCAGGACTTGTTGGT
Organism: Nothocercus julius; assembly: GCA_013398735.1. Lineage (NCBI taxonomy): Eukaryota > Metazoa > Chordata > Aves > Tinamiformes > Tinamidae > Nothocercus > Nothocercus julius. The sequence goes on along the minus strand of VZSV01000129.1, from coordinate 440,484 downwards.
CATCATGTGTTTTCTGCTAGCCCATTCTTCCAAGTTGCTTCAGTCCCTCTGATGGGCAGCCCTGGCCTCTAGCATAACCCCTACCCACCCCAGCAGCTGAATCTGCACGCTGGCTGAGGAGACCATCTGCCCTTGTCCGAGCTGTTGACGTTAAACAGCGTTAGGCCTAGTATCAACCCCTGAGTTATGTCACTCATAATTCACCGTGAGCTGAAACCGTCTGGTTGCTTCCCCTGAAAAAATAAAGAATGGATTGTGCTATTCCTGACCGTGGTAGGAAGCACATTTGCCATACATCAGTCGGGTAAGCACTGCAGGTGTATCATCAAACAGAAGCTGTGATTTATTGATGCTAGTACAAGACTTTTAAATTTGCTTAGTTTTGTTTTTTATAGGTTGTTGCAGAAGGTCTCTTCCATTGATCCTTTTATGCTTTATATTAAGGTTTATATTATTTATATATAAGGTCCTTATGATTTTGTAATATTACTGCAGTGTACTTGTTATTTGTAAGCATTAATTATTTGACCGTATAGCTGATAGATCCCTTGTTGTAGAAAACTTTTGCTATTAGCTACTCAAAAATCATGAACATCCATGTAGAAATACATGGATAGTGTGGCTAGATTCTGGCTTATATTTAGGCTTGTTGTAAGTCACAAAAAAGTAAATACGTACTTGTTTTTCTGGGTGCTTATTTGGACCTACAGTCTCAGCAATCGCTCATAAATTTGCATGCGTCAAATGGAGTGCTGGGGGATAGAAGTGATCAAAATGACATTTGATCCAGGCAAGTTTTGACCATAATAATATTTCTTTGTCCTTATTTTGCCTTCAGGAAAAAAGAACTTGATCTAATAATACTTTCCTTCCAGAGGGAAAATCAGAAAGAATTCATAAATTAATGTTAAGGGATTAATGTTAGAGGATTTTGATCAATACCACCCAGATGTGGGAGCTTGTAAGGACAAGCGTAACTTTGGACTGTTTGAACGTGGAGTGCGGCAATACAAGCCAAATCATTGTTCTGAGTAGATACCACAATTATTCCCTCTTCATTAGTAGTGAGATTCTTGAGCTTCCACTTTCTTTACGTGCTGGGCTTACACTCACTTGCCATTTCTGCCACATGTCCCAGACACTGCTTAGGACTATAACTAAAATATCCTGTTTGGTCCTGAGGCCAACTAACATGGCTGAGAAATTCTCAGCTAGCACATTGTAGGTGGAATGGAAGTAGAGTTTTCCTTCTCTAGATGTTAACACTTGCCTGGTATAAAATATGATTAATAGTAAGGAACACCAAACTCCTAATATGTTGCTTTTAGAGGTTATAGAGTATGTTACAGTTCAAACAGATTGGATTGCCGTCTTTCAAGGAGACAAATGATAAATGCGGAGTGGGGGGAAGCACCATTTCCTGTGTGTTGCACTTTCTTGTTTTGGGATTTGGGGCAAAGGTTCCCTGCATGAGAGGGAATATTGTGAGAGGAGATCTGTAAATCCTCAGGAGACCCTCTCATGTTATTATGAGGGCTAGTAAGCAGGTCAGAAGACCTGCTTTCATTCTCATCGTTTCCTGCGAACAGTTGTGACAGCTGGGATGGGGTACTGACAGCTCTATACATTATTTCTGGACAGTAAAGAGGGGGAAATCTGTCCATATTGGTAGCTGTCATTTTGTTTTTTGTGGGTCCTTAACATAGTCATACTTCTGGAGAAAAATGAAAGAATTGTCTTTCTAGAGGCTAGAGGGAGTGGATGGGAACTTTCTTGGCTATAGTGTGGTTCATGGCTTTTCTTTGCCACAGAATCATATTTTACTGGTTGCACTCAGTGAATATTCTTTATCTGTGGGAGGTGGAGGCTTTTGGTTAGTTTATAAAAGCACAGGATATTATTGGAGTGCTTTATCCTTTTTTGTTATTGTTTTTGGTGCAGTTGAGTGTCCATTTAGAAGTGAAAGACGTAAACACCGTCTTCAGAGGCCTGATCCAGGTAAGAGCTGCAATGTGATGAATGTGTGGAATTCAGGCTATTGCATTAATCTGTAGGCTTGTAATTTTTTTCTGTAGCAGTACAGTCTTTCACTGGAGAGGGAAAGGAGCATGTTCTCTTTTGGGCCTAAGTTGTTTTACTTTCTTCTGGTCATTAAGACATATGTGAAAAAGTTTTATTTCTTTTGTAGGAGATGAGGAGAAAAAATTAAATGAAAACTGTCAAGAACAGTCCAACTCAGGTATGAGATGAGAAATGTGTATCAAGTCATTACCTTTAACTGTCTACCAGTACTTCTGGATGTACTTCTTTGGCTTAGTGTCTCTCTGTCTTTAATATCTGCTCTTGGTTGGAACAAGGTGTCTAATATTCTCTTCTCCTTTTTATACTGTGTAGGTGTTCTCAGGTAATGTTCAGCATGGGAAGACTCAACCTTAAAGTCTCAGATGAGGTGCAGTAATGGAAAATCATATGAACCTGCACTTTGTGTATGCTTTAGTGGGGGTGGAGAATTACCAAAAGTGAATGGCCTGAGAGAAACCTGGTCAGTAGGTCTCTTCAGGGTGAATTCTCTTTTGACAATGGAGAACAGGAGCTGGTCCTGGGATGAGGAGCAGAATAGGGGCTCATTTCTGTGCTGAAATGTGAGATTAATATTTCTTCTATCTCTTTTAACCTGAGCAGCCTATCCCATTCATATAAACTACTTCTTTCAGGAATTTGGTTTATCATTTTTCAGAACCCAGTATTCATATGAAATGCTTAGGGCTGGGCAGTGTTGGCTGGTCTTGAAAGATGGTGGGACTTATCTGTGCATTGGATTTGAGGCAGAATGCTGATGCTTCCAGTGTGAGGCTGTGACCAAGTATGTAGTAATAGATTTAATGGTGTCTGCTAAAAGTATTGCCACATCAGACTTTCAGGAATTTGCTATTAGTTCATCTCAGTTATATCTTGAAATACTATCCAAGGAGCAGCAAAGACAGGCACTCTGGTAATCTGGTGTATGGAGTTGCCTGGTCCTTGCTTTGGCAGGGTTGAAGGAAAAACTCAGATGCATGCTTGCCCTCAGTGTGTCAAGTTGCCGTTGTCTGTTTTTCAATCTCTGTCCCCTTCCAATTGTTTTTGGAAAAAAAAAAAATTGTTAGCAGCACCTTTTGATTCATTTTTGCTGTATTTTTGTGGGCACCATAAATTCCAAGAGCCTCTTTGCCTGTCTTCCCCTGGTAATGGTCAAGATGGGGGAAGGAGATGGGTAGAGGAAGGACCTCTCTTTCCATTGGTGACCTGACTGCTACTCACCTAGGGCTTCTGTACTCAATGCTCTTCTACAGAATGTGCAGGTGGGGAATATTGTCTTGGGCAGCTTATCTTACCAGCTGCATTTACCAAAAGGGTGGAGTGGGAGGTTTCTTGGATTACAAACTACTGGGTCACCTTTGCAGAAAGTTGTTACAAATTTAACACAATTTCTTCAGTTGAGTTAACCTTTGTGCAGATTTGTCAGTGGGCGATCCCTTGAAGCTGGGCAATGGGACAGCGCACTGGGGGCTGCAGTTGTCCTCTAATCTCTCTGCAGATGTCAGTGACGCACCAAAGAGCAGCCCCAATGCTGTGCAGGAAGCTGAACATGACGTAAAGGAGAGAGGTAAGTGCCTGCTTTGTGCAGGATCCTCGTGCGGTACCTTTTGCTTGGAACTTCTTGGTGCAAAGTTGTGGGCGATGCTGAAGGGGCTGAGGGCCTCCTGGGCTTGGCCTTGGCTGGGTGTGGAAGGGAGCGAGAGGCCAGCACAAGTGCAGTAGGGAGGAGACAGGGGAGGTGTTGTGAGATGGGCCTGTGTTGGGGGCATTAATGATGCTGAGCTGACGGCCCATCTGACTGCTCTTGACCCTTGCTGGGGCAGTGTGCGAAGGAACGCACAGCAGTGGGAGGTGTGACTGGGCGAAGGGCAGAGGGCAGGAGGGAAAGGGCTGGCTTTCTTTTCCTCTGCATCTCTTCCATTCTGTCTCACCATGTTTCCTGGCAAGGACTGCTTGTAGCGTAAGCATGGGCAGTGGTGCACGGTCCGGGATTGTGTCAGCGTCGCCTGTCCTCCTCGCAGGTGCCTGCCAGGTTGCAGGAGATGAAAGGGGGCAGCATCTGGGTGAATTTTCCAACCGCAATGAAGAGTGTGCGTGGGGATGATGGCCCCCTTGCCAAGGAAGACTGCGGTGTAGTGCGGAGGCACGGAGCGGCAGCACTGGCATGTGCTAGTCAGGACCGTGCATGTTGCCTGCCCTTCCTTGCCCCTGTGGAGAGGCAGTGTAGAAGAGAGGTGTGTGTTAGTCAGGGGTGCCGTGGCTTTTGTGGCAAGGCTGCGTAGGGGGGTGGTTTGCTGAAGACACTGTTGTGGTTTTGTGATGGGCTTGTGGAAGGGCTGTTGGGAAGGCAGGTGTGCGGTGCTGGGCTGCCGCAGGGCTGCTGGGGAGCGTGGCAGCGCCCTGGGGGACGGTGCGATATTTCTGTGTCCCAGCCACGCGGGCGTGGGGACACTTTGCTGACGAGGAGCAAAGGGGTCCTGAAGGCAGACAAACCTGCAGACTAATCCTTAACAGTAGGTATGATAGACACAGGGTTTTAGACCCTGAGTTGCTTTCTGTGTTGTTCCTTTGCCACTTGTGAAAACGTGTGATGTGGAGAACTGGGATGAGGCCGAGTCAACTGTTCCAAAGACGTGAGATTTCTTGCGGTTGTTGCCCGTGCCCTGGTACAGGAGGGCAGGAGCTGCTACTGAGATGGAATTGTGCCAGCATTCCCCCTGAGATCCCGTGGGTGCTGCCACAGCGTATGTTGTGACGTTACTTGTGCGGTACGACAGTGCTTGTTAGAGTGCTGGCGTTCGGTCTGTGCTGCCTCTTGGGAGATCCCTGCAAGGGGTCTGTGGGCCCCCAGGGGCAAGGCAGAAGGTGGAGGGAAATGCTTGAGAGGGCAGCCCCCATTGGTGACGTGGCCGCAGTTTGCCAGCGCTGGCCCACGAGCACCCGGCGGACATAGGCGCTCCTGTGGCGCTTGTCAGCGAGGCAAGAGCGCGCGTGGGCGTGAGGAAGCTTTGGCAGCTCCAGCGGGTGTTGGTGGAGGCCGGCGCTCCCTGGTGCAGGGACGGGAGCCGTTCCGTGCGAGCGCGGCGTTCCAGCTAGGCAGTGGGCCTGGCGGGCTTTCCCAAAGCTTGGGCCATCCACGTGGGCTCGTGGCGTGTGCGGACAGAGCGACTGGGGTGCAGGTGTGGCGGCGGGAGGTGCTGCTCGCTTCCCCTAGCTCAGCGGTAGTGTTGGCTTCCTGCTGCACTCTAGGAGGAATTTCACTTGTTTCAGTGGGCGATCCCTTGAAGCTGGGCAATGGGACAGCGCACTGGGGACTGTCGTTGTCCTCTGATCCCTCTGCAGGTGTCAGTGACGCGCCAAAGAGCAGCTCCACCGCCGCGCAGGCAGCTGAACGTGGCGGGAAGGAGAGCGGTAATGAAGGGGCCGAGGGCCTCCCGGGCTCGGTCGTGGCGGGGTGTGGAAGGGAGCGAGAGGCCTCCAAGGAGAAGCTTCCACCCACGCGCGGAGAAGGCAGCGTGCTCTAAGGTGTGCCTGAACTACAGCGAAACTCGGCAAGTCTCTGAGACGCAGATAAACTGAATGCCCCTATGCATTGGATTCAAAGTTCAGCAGTGGCCCTCACTATTGTTTTAACCTGTGTAAGCTCCACAAATAGACCTGCAATAAGAAAGTTTTATTGTGTATTTACTTACTGGTTTACTTCTGAAAATCTTTCAGGACTGCAAAGAAAATTTTTCTAGGCAGGCCATGAACTTTAGCTGTTTTCCCAGGGAGTCAAAAAAATCCATCATTACTACAGAGAGTTTCACATAGCCACACTTCGTGTGGCCATTCCTTCACTTACTAGGACAGGGAAATAATTTTTACTGCCTTTACTGCCTTCATCTGTCGCAAAGATGAAGACTTTGAGATACAACACTATACTACTGCTTCTTTCACTGTTTTGCTTGGGACCTTCTTGTTTCATAGATGGTCATTTTGGATTTCTGTATACATATGAGAGAAAACAGATGGAGAGGGTAGAATTATTTCCAGGATCTGTGAATGAAGCCATCTATTCCCCCCAAAGAAAACAGAATAAAATTGATCAGCAAATAAAAATATTGACCAGATCATGCGCTATGAAAAAAATCTTTTGGGCAATAGATTGCATTTTGCAGCCTGAATTTCATTAATAGCGATTCAGAAAAAGGTAATGATTTTCACATATAGAATAATAACTGGTCTCCTCATTCCTTATGTAGGTTCTTAGGTCCGCTGCTCTATTAATCTAGAAGAGTTTTGTAATCACATCCACCTAGGTTCAAAATCAACAGACCTCAAGAAAAACACATAGTATTAAATCTGCATTCCTTGTGCACAAGAAAAGGATGCTGCACACCAAGGCAATGAAAAAACACTTAATGTTACACACGCTTGCTCTGCTTCGGTATTGTATTCTGAAGCATGATAAGAAGAATGGCATTTCAAATCTTTTGGCACCAAAGCTTTAACACTGTTTAACTAAAACGTCGGCCACTAGAGGTCCTTATCCGTTGTTAGGGCATGAAAAGATGCACTTAAAATTTGTATTAGAAAATAAGTCACAGTGTAGGGGGATTGTTGGTGAAGAAGGTTCCAGCAAAATGAACTAAACTTCCAAGGATCTTTTTGACAAAAACATCATGAAAAGAGAGAGGGCATTGAAAGCATAGCAAAAGATACTCTGCAAAAAGACAACATCTATCCACGGGATGGACATTCCTTCAATGCCCAGTGGCTATGGAAGAGACTGACATGTCTCACCATGTGCTGCTCTCCTGGACTGCCTCTACCTGGCATTAGTGTGTGGGAAAATATAGTGGCAACATCCCACAGAGCTGAAGTGCAAAACTAAGATTATCAATCAGAATCTTTGTGTGTGTGTTGGGGTGGGGGGGCAAAAGTGTTTTAAGGGACTAGTTATGTGATGCAAAGTCATGGAGACAGAACACCCTTTTAGGTTACCAACTGGGTAGCCTGATGGCTTAAACATCAAGCTTATCAGATGGATAGCAGTAACTGATGAAGAATATTATTAACCTGCCTCAGTTGCAAAGCCCCTAAAGCCCCTTGAGCATATCAGCTGGGCAAATGGTTGGTAGTTAGTAGCTACCACAGGTCACTAAGCTATAGTAACTTGATTGTTTTGCATCATGTAGCAAAGTCTTAGTTCATCTTCATGCTTTATTAATGCTTAAAAGCTATGGTGTTTTTGTATAACTACTGAAATTTTGGTAGCTAAAAAAGAAGATATCATAACTTACCTGTTTTTTTTTTTTTCCTCAGATCTTAAATCATAAATAGACAATTGTCTGGTTGAGTGAACAGCATTTTGACAGCATTTATGGAAGCCAAGTGGTCAAATTCAGTGATGAAAGAGACGCTATCTTTTGTCCTGGAGGTTTTTGATTAGCACTGGAATCATCCATAAGGAAGTGTTTTGAAGACTAGTTTTGGTGCTTCCAGTGCCTGTTTGTTTTGTCAAAATGGAGAATCTCCTTTTTTGATGTCAGCTTTCTGTGCAACTTCACATCGATACCTTTTACAGTGAGAAGAAAGATGGTTCATCCTTCAGAAATTCCAGATGGATGGAAGTTTACATGTGCTAGTCTCATTTCTCCAGCAGTGACTGAATGCTCAGACTAATATTCTTCAAGATGGTTGTCCCCTGGAGTCAGCAGAAGACTGGCAGATGGCAGTTTTTCCTGATGCTGGCTTTGACCTTATGAGATAAAACTACAGAGCTAAGCTTCTTGTTTGTTCCAATGCGCAAAAAAAAGAAGAAGAAGGAAAAAAAAAAGACTGCTACTGTCTGCTGTTAGCAGTATTTAGTTCATTTTCTTCATTATTTTGTATTTTTGTATAATTATGTTTTTTGGATGGATTGGTTTTTATGTCTTAGCTTCTGCTTCATATTATTCTAAGAGAATGTCCACCTATAGTATTTTTTAAAAATACTATGGTTTTAGACTGCTTGCTTCTGGAAAGAAAAGTTGAAAGCTGAGCTCACATGTATGCTGTGGCACAGAAAGAGGCAGAGAGAAAAGAATATCATGTATTAATGTTTTCAAAACATCGAGATACGATGCATGATCTCTGTAGTGGTGTAAGGAATGTCCACACTCTTAGTACAGATTGCATCCCTGAACAAATACTTTGTAAATGGAGTGGAAAGGGATTTTGGCATGGTGCTAAGTTCTGCTATGCTACTTTGTCTGAGGAAATCTTCAACTGAAGTAGCTGAAAAATCAGGCAGCTGTGATCATATACACCTGACAAATACCTGTGATCATATTTACGAATGGTCCTGAATGAAATGATGTTAAGGCCTCGTGTTTGTGAATAAGGCAGTAAGAAGACCAGAAACATAAAGAGAACTTAAGCTGTTTTAGAAATCGTAAGAAAATTCTTGTTGGAAAGGATCTCTGGAGGTCATGTAATCCAAATCCTTGCTCAAAGCAGAGTTAACACTGAAATGAAAAAAAAGTTACTCATCTCTATATTGGTCTTGAAAATTCCAAGGATGGAGACTGCACAGCTTCTCCTAGCAACTTGTTTTACTGCGGGTCTTCATGTTGTAAAGGCTTTTCTGTATATCACTGTATCTGAATCGCTTTTGCTCGTTTTCTCTCATCCTTGTGCCTTGCACCACTGTGAAGATCCTGGCTCCATCTTCTTCACGGTTGTCTCCTAGGTAGTGGAGGCTGCTGTTACGTCCTCTAAAGACATCTTGTCTCTAGGTTTGAATAAGTTTTTTTTGTTGTTGTTGAAGACACCCACAACTGGATGCAGTACTCTAAATATGGACCAACAAGAGCTAAGTAAAAGGGAGAATCACTTCCCTCAGTCTACTGGCTAAGCTCCTTTTAATACAGCCCAGGATGATATTGGCCACCTTTGCTGCCACGGCCCACTATGGGTTTATGTTCAGCTTGCTGCCTATTAAGACCTCCCAGTCCTTTTCAGCAGAGCTGCCCCCAGCTCAAATCATTCAAGCAGCACCTCCTTCCCCATACTTTGCCTTTGTCTTTGCTGAGTTTTAACCTGTCTAGGTCTCACTGAATGCCAGCGTTTTAGCTTATTGGCTGATTCTCCCCAGTTTGGGGATTTGCAAAGAGTTGTGGAGATGTTAAACACAACAGGTCCCAGAATAGACCTCTGTTGTACTCCACTTGTCTTTTCCATCCAAGGCGAGTATGACACATTAGCCGCTACCCTCTGACCCATGTCATCTGACAAGTTCTTTACCTACCTGTTTGTTCACTCATCCAAACTGTAACATCCTAATTGGATAAAAAATATTGTGAGATACAGTGTCAAGAGTCTTGTTGCCAAGGCCAAGGTGTAAGGCATCATCTGTTCTCCTGTCATCCAGAAATCTGGTCGTTTCATCATCATAGAAGACAGCCAGATTGGTTAGGTGTGATTTAGCCTTGGTAAATATATGACTGTTTCCAGCCCCCTTCAAAAGTCCGGAAATGTCTCAAAAGGACTTGCTCCATGATTCTCCCAGGGACCAAAGTAGACTTTAGATCGCTGGCCTGACTTTATGGCCTTTTCCATATTTTTTGTTTGTTTGTTTGTTGTTTTGTTTGTTTTGTTTTGTTTTGTTTTTGAAGGTGAATACAACAATTCTCTTTCTTCAGTTTGTCGGGGACCTTCCCCAATCTCCAATACCTTTCAAAGATCATAGTGCCCTTACGGTGGCATCAGCCAAGTCTCACAATGTTTTTGGATACATCTGATCAGAACCCATAGAGTTGCAGGGGTCAAATTTTCTTAAGGTGTACCTAACTGCTGGTAGTTTTTCTTGACCCCTTTTAATAAGCACAGAGGCCTGTGAGACCTTTTTAATAAAGACTTTGAGGTATTAAGCTTTTTATGTGTGTCTGCTATCACTAAATCACCTACCCCACTCAGGAAAGAGCTGAGATTTTCCTTGTTTATTTCACAGTTAATGTAGCAGCAGAAACGGCTTTTGTTGCCCTTATACCATGACCGTTGCAGCTGTTACTGATGTCTGACTTTCCTGGCACCGTCCCCACCCGCCCGGCAATGTTTCTAAATTCCTTCATTTTAGCCTTTCCTTGCTTGTGCCTCTCACAAGTCCTTTGCACGCTGGAGCTCTGTTTGGAGTTCCCTGCTTAGCCAGGCCGGCCTCCTGAGTATTGGAGTGGCCTGTTCTCATGCTTGGAGCAAGTCATCCTCCAAGGCCTGCCAGGTCTCTTGAGCATCCTTGCACTTCAGAGCTTCCTATGAGCTACCATAGTCTGTACTGCTGCTTACCTTCCTTATATCCCCGAGGACCTTGTTACTCTCATTTCATGATCACTGCTGCCAATGCAGTCATTCATTACCACATCCTCAGCAAGGTCTTGCTCATTTTGCTCACTGGCCTCTCTGATCCTGACCCGCAGGCTTTCAGCCAGTCTGATGCCCGTTGCAGAGGAGAGCTCCACAGCCAAGCCACTCTTTCATAGGGGCAGCTGCTTTCCTGGTGCACTGTGTCTGTCTGTCCTGCAGAACTCGTGCCCATCCATCACAGCACTGCAGCCGCGTGATCCGCATCATCGTGTCTCAGTCATCACATCAGTGTCATAATTTTGTAAACCTGTGCAGAGCTGTAAACCTTCCTGCTTGCTTCCCAGACTGCATGTATTTGTTTACATACTCTTGAGGTAGCTCCTTTTGCTGTATTTTGTCACACCTGAGTTCCCTTTGTGCCTGCCATGCTGCACTTCTTGCTTTGGACCCCTGACCTCTGTTATCTCACTTAATTGGGTCGTGATTTCCCTTTCCATTTATAGCTCTGTAGGATATTTAAGCTATTCTGTGTGCTTTTTGTGGTAGTAAAACCCAACAAGTGGAGAACTAAGATTATGAGAAGTATCATAGGTAAATTCTACCCATGACCTGTACTGTTGTACTGAAGGAAGTATATTCACTTTAGAAAACTTGAAACTTTTTTTTATTCTTACACATACCACTTTGTTTCTTACCTATGCACACACAGATTCTTCTGCTTTGCAACAGCACTACACAAGTATTAAGCAAGATACTTGGTTAGAGCTAGACAATCTTACCTCTGCTGCTGTCTTATGAATATATTTAAATATATTTAATCTGAGTATTTACTCATAATTTATTAAAATAATTTTGAAAATAGGAATTTGCCATATATTTTTGTAATATAGAGATACATATACTTTTTATTCAGTAACTGATCACTAAAATAACGCATTTTTAACCCTAAGTCTTTTTTTTTTAAGTCAAACAGCTCTTGCCCCAGTTATCCTTCTCCATTGCACCTTAAAGCAGACTTATTAGGATCATGTGAAAAAGTTCTCATTCATCTGATACACTGCATCGATGTTGTGCAGTTTAATGTGAAACAGGATGCAAAAGTCTTCCATAGTGTATGGTTCTGGAAATTCCTTACACCTGAGGATACCTACTTTGTTTCCAAAAGAAAAATCTACAGTCTCCAAAAACTATATTGGTTATTTAGTTAGTATGGAGAAGAATTCAAGATAATTTGTGGAATTTGAGACTTCAGAAGTAGAGAAGCTCACTTTATGGTAGGCTAATATAACACCAAGAACTAGAAGCTTTCCAGTGCCTCAGTGCCTATTTTCTCACAGCCGGTTTGCACTGCAGCTGCTTTGCACATAAGTGACTTCCACCATGGCTATAAAGCATAGCCTGGGCAGTTTTCAATGCAAGATTGAAGCACACAAATTATTTCTGTTTGCTCTTCAAGATGGGTAGGCTTATTTATTTATTTATTTGAAAGGAATGAGAAGCCAGACATTTAGAAGAACAGATCGAACGGATTTGCTGCCAGTTTTGGTAACAGAGTTTACAGTACTGTTCCCCACGTCCCTCTTTTTGAATGTCTCCTGCACAATAATTAAAGAAGAATAAATATTACTTCTTCTTCTTCTTCAAAAAAAAGTGTCCAGTGTTTCTTCACAGTCGCTAGAAGAACAAATAGCTCTCAGTTGCAAAGAGCAGAGGTTTATTTTAGAAGCAAGCAGTTACTTCTCTGGTGTGTGACTGGAGTCCTGGAAATGCAGTCCATGTTCCGGGAAGCGAGGCCGCCTTCCAGCGGCCCAGAGTTCCCGCTGTGGCTCATGTCAATGTTCTGAGTATTGGAGAAACTAATGTTGTGTGGGAACTACTGATAAATGCTGTATTCGTGACACTCATCCCAGTCGATGCCTTGCGTTTGACTTTGCTCTCCTTTATAAAGTTTTTAACTTATGGAAACAGCAACTTACAGGGGGGCATTGCTCCTCATTTATCCCAGAATAACTGAGATTGGAATGAGTGCTGGTGTAGAAATGATTTTGTGATTTTTTCTCTATTAAACCATAGCAATGAAGGCAACTGTGTTTATGCTGACATGCATAAACTATCTTTCAGTTATTTGCAGGCACCCTTCCCTGGATCTGGCTGTGCAAGTTGAAAAATTAGATCAACCCTGCTTTGCCATTGGCCGTGTGACTGTTGGGAAAGCTCTCTGGTCAAATGCAGTGCAGAAGCAGCCACGTCGCTTGAAAGAGCCTTCAATTCCGGACAGCAACTTTTCATAGAATTTTGCAGGCAAAGGATAGCAGAAACATGAACAGGCAGCATAGATACAAGTCTGCTCACCAAACCTGCATGTGTGAGTTAAAACTGTGGCTAATTAAGACCTGCCAGAGCGCAAGGAGGTGATGCAAATCCTGTGTGAGATGCTGCTGCTGGAGCAAAAGCGTGCAGTGAACTTCGAGCAGTAGCAGATAGACTTGCTGACACCCAAAGCAGCAAGGGGGAGGTAAACTTGTGTTCCCCGCTGTCTCTGGGTGCACCTTGAACTGCAGCATAGGCACCAGGACGTGAAACAATTTCAAGGCCCCTGATCAGCACATTAACAAAATCTTGAGGAGCTTTGCCGTAGGGCTGTATCTCAAGAGAACTTTGCTCCCACCTGTCTTTAAGTACCTTGCAGTATTAGCCTCAGGTGGTTAGTCTTGCTCTTCTTAGCAGAAGAGAGCTGCCATTTTTGTGAGCTGTGCTGACAAGAAAGGTGAGTGGATCTGAGTGTTGCAAGGCTTGGTTGGTGGATGATGCGGTTTGCTCTATTGGCCCTGGAGGGTATGAAGTGAATGGAACTGAGCAGAGCTGTCCCTCTGAGCACCGTGTGCACTCCTGTGGCTTAGCTAGCTCAGCCATGGGAGAAATCAGTGTATCCTCTGACCAAGGAGGAGCCTACAGTTCTGCTTTGTCAAGTTCTACAGGACCCAAATAGTGCAACTTCTGCTTCATCCCTGTTAGATATCCAAGGAGGAACCTGCAAGTCCTATTACTTGTCTGTTTTTTCTAGCTGTTAGACAAACTGTGCCCGTCTACTTGGAAAATTAATACCCACCCTTACAGATCTCAAGTTTCTCTTGTATTTGAACTGTGCTTCCTCTTCTGCTTTGCTCCTATAATGTCTAGTTAGGCTTGCTTGCCATTCCTCTTCACTGAGGGATCCAGCGCTCTCCAAGCACGCATTTTTCAGTGTCCTTTTCTCCTTGTTTGGTTCTCTGTTGAAGAAGAGAAAACAGAACAAACAAACAAACAAAAGCCAAGCAAGCAAAAACCAGAGGAGAGTAGAGAATTAGAAGGGGGAGAAGAACGGAGGGGAGGTTAGTGGTAAACAATAAGTAGAGGGAAGTGCCGAAAGAGTTTATAGTAGTGCAAACGAGAGCACTTTCCAGGGCTCCAGTGGCAAATTAGTATAAAATGCATCTCTTGAAATGCTTGCCTTGGCTGTGTCCTACAGTCCTGGCAACACGGGAGGCCTTTCCTGGCTATAGATACTTGCATTTCCAAGTTAGCTCTGGTTGCAAATTGCCTGTTCAGAAGCTTTACTTCTAGCTGGATTTCTCAGATTTAAGTGACTGTTACACTAACCGAAATAACTAAATTAAGTAACTGCATCAAGAAAGGTCCTTGGTGGTATCTGTCGCTCCAGACAGAGGACTGTCCCAGCTACAGAAGCCGTACAGGTAGGGGGAAAAAAAAAAGAAAAGAAAAAGAAATTTTAGGTACCAGGGTGGCAGCCCAAAAGCTCTGGGTTTTTGGGTGGTGTTGCATGCCTGGTGACTGACTCGGGCAGGTCTTGCCTGGGGCTGCGGGAAGCCTGGTGGAGAATATGGAGAATAACCACAATGTGGGTTTTTTTTTCTGGTTATTTCTCTGCCTACCCCTCTGTGCCTTGGAGAGGGAAGGTTTGCCGAGAAGGCCATTGAGCTGGATAGAAGTGAAAAGTTTGCGGGTTTGTGGGAATAAATCAGCTATGGATGAGCTATTTTTTTCCTGCAGAGTTGTAGAAAGCTGGTTCCCACCCACTTCATGAGACAAGGGACTTTTGGTGAGGGTGGGCTCCCTCAACCCTGTGGGATGTTTTGTTGCTGATGTTTTCAAGAGCGAATAAGATTTTGGAGGAGGGGGAGATTTATAAATTTGTTGAGTTTCTCAAGGTTTTTTCTTTATGTCCTCAGAGGGAGAGGTTTAGACCCTTGGGAAAATAATCTCAGAAGCCTCATAGTGACTTAAGGGTAGTACAAGGCCCAGCAGGCAAGATGGGCAAAAGTCCAGATTTCAGGAGAAGAAAGCTGTAAAGAATTGACGTCAGGACTTTGAGGTATGGCTGATAGCCAGCCCTGGGCTGGAGGATAGTAGCCTTGCGAGAAGATGCAGGGACCCAGGGTTACTGCAGATCAGATTTTCCATTACTGATAAACTGCTGGTGTCCTACGTTTGCGTGCCGAGCTCCAGGAGCCCTTCCAATCCACCCATCCACTGCTTCTCCTTCCTGGTCCATCAGTGGGAACAGACCAGGCCCAGAGCAGCAAAATTTTCCCTGTGTAGTTGTTTGCGTGTATAGAGTGAAGGAGTCTCCATGCAAAATTTTATTGTTATTATCCCTGCACAGTGGGTAAGTTGCTTCTGCTCCAAAGCCTGCAAGTATTGATGAAGAGTTGTCTTGCAGAGGGTCTGGAGCTGATGCCTGGGGCCAGTCTAGCAGAAAAGAAAGTCACAGGAAATAATACCTAATGTGGGACCATTTGGGACCATGGGGCCCAAATATGTCAGTGTATCAAGTGCAGCTGGAATATATTGTTTTTTACCTCCGTCATAGCCCTGAACCACGAGCTTTGCTCTATCACGCCAGCTAAATGCGAAACTCCTCTGTTTCACCTCTGCAGCCTATCAGCCTGACTTAAGTATGTTTTTTTTCTGATCGCAGTAGTAAGAAGTATGTGATGAACTGAAACAGCACAATGAATGTGCTCTGTATTAATATTTCAGCTTTGTCAGATTTTCACTTCTCTTTTTCTAGGGCCAAATAAATGATGATAGAAGTTCGTTATTCTAGTGAAATCAAACATTAACAGATTAGTGAATGCTAGATTTAAGATTTCCTGCGCCAACTTCACTTATTCCCTCTATACTTACACATTCTGAAAATGACACTGGTATTTTCAGCGCATCCTTATCTCTGGCAGTAAATGGATCCTGCCTCAGTATTTCATTTTACCTGGTGAATTTATTCTGCGTAGCCCCTACCTTTCTTTATTAGGCATAACCCAAGCCCTACTGTGAAATAACTACTTTCAGTGTTTTTGTGTTTTAATGTTTATGCCACCACATAACAGCTGACCACTTCATAAACCCTCAGGGTCTTTCCACCCCTGCTCTCCCAAGTAGGTGGTGGCATCATCCCATGATATCCCAGGGATAGATGACCTGAGATGACCAAGTCTGTAAGACGTGTGCAGCGATTTAGGGAACACGCATTCATGGGACTCAGTCGTGGCTTTCCGTCAGGCACAGGTGCCATCAAGTGGTTAAGGCAGAACTCTGTTAAGCTTCGGTCGCTGCTGCAAGGAACCAGAGGTTGTACTAGCAAGATCTCTTATTGCACATGTGCGGAAATAGGGTATATACAAATAGCTGCTGAATAGCTGCTGAAATTCTGTCTGGTGGTGAAGTTCTGTGAGTTTAGGTACAGAGAAGATGGGTTTCCCTGTGTTTTTTTTTTTTTTTTTTCCTTTTTTTTTTTTTTTTCTCTCCCCATCTACCAGAAAGTGTAACGCGGCCTTCAGTAGTACTGTTGTTCTTAAGTGAGCTCTGCAAGCGGGTGCTTTGACTTGTTCAGCACAGAGCAGAGGTGTTTGGAAATCTTGGGCTTTGCGTGTGGGCAAATGCTAATGTCCTGTACATGCGCATAGGAATGTTGCCATCTGTTATTGTGCACGGTGTACGGAGGAGAGGGGAGTACTAGAGTTTTAAGAGTAGAGAGTTTTTAAATTATTAGAGTGCTTGCTGGGAGACCATTACTTGTACAGGAATGTGAAGCGTTTGGCCTCTGTTTCTGAGGTGTTTCACTCTCCACTGAAAGGTGCTGGAGCAGCTGTGGGGAGAAAGGTGCTAGCAGCTGCTGAAAGAGTAGGGTGATTAAAATCTGGAGGGCTACAGGTCCCACACAAACATTTGGTGAGAATCCACCTTAAATACATATTCCATTTTGAATGTTTCGGGTTTCCATAGAGCACAGAGGAGCTCAGACATCAGCTGAGTGCTGAACCTCCAGTTCTTCAGGAAGGCCTTAGCGTTGGTTTTGTCTGCCTGCCCACCTGCTGCCTACACCTCCCCTGCTTGTTCTGAAGATGCAAAGTGCCAGGCTGACAGTTCACGTGTGGCAAAAGAGCAAAAGCTGTGAATAACGGGAAGCCTCCCCTAGAGACTGACTGTCACACACCACAGTGAGGAAGCACGGGCCAGGAAGTGTCTGAGAGAGACCCTGGCAGGTCTGCGCAGATGCATACAGCCTTCTTTGCCATTACCTTATCCATGCTGATGGATAAAATGATGGATTTCTCTTATCCATTTAGACTTCAGGGTCTTGGAAACTGAGTCTTTCCTACTCTGTGTTGTGTGTCTGTGTATGGATAGGGGCATGTAGTTATGCAGCTGTAGGCTCAGGAGGACATAATGCAAACCTTCTGCTAGAAGTCTATGTTCTTTTATGCAATAGATCCACAAATTACTTGATACGCTACCTATTTTTTCATTGGTGTCTAAACAGTCTCCAAATCTCCGGGCTGAGATCCAAGTCTAATGTAATCCATTGGTACATTTCTGCAGAAGTGGCATGACATTTCTACTTTTTTGTTCTAAAGTTTATTCCTTTGAGATTTCCTTTCTTTTTTGGTATTCATCATATCCTGAGCATCCAAGGCAACACCTCTGTATTGAGAACTTTGTTTCACCTGCATCATTTCTCTTGTCCAGCACATAATAACTCTAAAATTAACAGAGGAGTAAGAGAACAGAGATTTTCACACCTGTTCTACCATAAAAACTCCTTTCCCCAACTTGACTGCAAGGTCATCCTCTGCAGAAAAAGTGCGTCTGCTCACACCGGCCACCAGGCCCTGCTCTAGCACCAGCGATTACTTGGCTGCTGCGGCGTCTGCTTGGCGAGAGCTCCCGGCGGCGCCGGCCAGCTCCGTCCTGGGCTGCGCTGCTGGGGGGACCGTAGCTCCAGGTTCGGGTGGGCCTGGCAAGCCCGGGGGGACTCCCCCGCTCCCTGACACGGGGGAGGAATCCCCCCAGCATCTGCACTTGGGCACTGAAGGCAGTGGAAGGATTTCTGTGTTTTGGTGCACCTAGAAAAAGCAACCACATGCTTCTGGCTGGGAGTCGGGCAGGAGGGAGGCGACTCAAACAGATTATTTTTTAACATTCAGTGCTTGAAAGTTTCCGCAGGAGTTACCTGAGCAGATTCTCAAGGAAACTGGGGAAATATGTTTCCTAAGGAAAGGCTTTTATGTAAAAAATTGAGCTTCAGTCCTCAAAGCTCTCGGAGATTTACAGGGATGTTGCACCCTTGTACCTGCACAGTTTGTGTACCCCTTGGCCACCTCCAGACATGACCATACAGGTTTCAGCACCAGACTGTTAAAGCAGCCCAAAGCCTGTATGTTTCAACCTGGCTGTAATTAAATCTCTCAGCCACAGAAACAGTTTGAACAGGTACAGCTGAACTGGGGATAGAGGCAGGGGGAGCTGGAGCTGACTGAAATTATTCTTTTCTGTCTTCTGGGCTTAGACCCAAGCAGGGCTAACCATGCCTACCAAAGGCTTTGGGTAGGGAAGCATAGGAAAAAGACAGAGAAAGTCTGCAAAAGGCACAGCTTTGCCAGCAAGAAACAGTGGGGTGACCTTTCCACACTCTGAAGTGGGACAATTTCCTGAGATTTCTTTACCTCTGCTTCACGTTGCAATTTTGCACTGATGGTTCCCCCCTCCCACCTCTATGCTCTTTCCATTCAGCATATCCTCTCCAGGGAGCCCTCAGCACAAGCCCAGCCAACGGGGAGAGACAAAAGGCACAGCCAGGCCTCTGCTTTTCTACCCTAGCCTTCCCATTCCTGGAGACTGGGTCCACCTTATCTATGATCTCATGCCCTGATAGCTTCTCTTCCGGAATCTCTGCGCTCGACTGCTGCAGATCCCCGATGAAGCAGCGGGAGGGTCCAATCCTGAATGACATCTCTTTTCTTACTCGTATTTTGGGCATGTGGTCATCGCGTCAGTTGATGCAGCTTGTAAAGAGCACTTGGGGAGTCTGACTCAATTTCCTCTCCCCTTACCTGCCCTCCTGTTGCTCTTCTGCCTTTCATTTGTTCCTGTATTTGTCATGATCTAGGCTAGACAGGCTGGAGACGTTTAGGCTCCAAAAAACCCCCTGCATTTTTAATGTAAGAAAACAAGCAGAAAAACTTTTCATCTTTTTCCCTTTGACTGGAATCCTACAGGCTCCTTAACCTATTATAAAAATGCACACACACACATACACAAATAAAATAAAATAAAATAAAAGGATGCATAGGCTGCATTTCTTTTCCTTAGACAGTCATCTTTAAGGGGTGGAAGACAACTGAGATTTACAATTGCTAAAACAAGAAACCAAGGGATAGGGTTCCTGATTTTTGTTCTCAGAAATCTGCCCGGCGTTGCCTGTCTGACTCAGGGCGTATTACCAAAATTTTGTGACAAGGTTTGCCTAACTGCTAGCGAATAGCTGTTGCTACATTTTCTCAGGCTCTCGCCTGCAGGGGGTGATTATGGAAAAGGTAAAGTTTTGCTTAACGGCTGTGCTGGAGTCCATTTAATTTGCAATTTGTTGCGAAATGGTGGATATTGTTTTACCTTTCTTCCTCTCCAGGCTGGGGGAACAGCACAATGAGTTCCCGAGACAAAACAGTGAGCCAAATAAATGCAGGCCTGGCCCCTAGGAATGTCTGGAGCACTAATGGGTGTTTGACAAGCACTGTGAGGTCCTTAGCTGAGGTGCATTCAGCTCCCGGATGCTGTGGCTGCTGGTAATGGGTGTCTCCAGCCTCTGGCACAGATCTGGGATCAGAGCTTCAGGAGCCCCAGGGATGTGACCTGCCGGGCATGGGGAAGGTCTGTGTCAGACCTCGAAAATGTTCCTGCACAGTGGGCTGGAGGGAAGGAGAGCCTCTCCTGGCAGATGGCTGCGGTTGCTGCGCTTCAGCACACGTGGCTGCGTGGGAGAGAGGCTCAGCGAGCCCATCCCCTGAATTTCTCTGGATTTCTAGCAATTTTTATGGTCTTTCTAGCTGTGCCCCAGGTGTGGTATGGAGAAGCTGGTGCTCAGCTGCCGTGCACATGAGAGTAAAACAGCCTGAGTTGCCTTCTGATGCTATACAGAGTTTGTTGGGTCTTTTCCTTTAGGCAGGCCCCAGCTGGCCTCCAGAGGCTGTACTAGCACAGAGCCCAGTATTTCACATGCACTGGAGCTAGGGCACCACAAATGGCCACAGCTCATCTGGGCCGGGGCATTCACTGTCATTATCACAAGTGGGGAAACTTCTCTATCTGGTGCCCACGCAGCGTCTGAGTCCCCAGCTGGCTTTTACAGCCCTAGAAGGAAGTGCTGAGTGCATTGCTTTCTAATCTTGCCTGGGAGCTTTTCAGAGCGGAGGCTGTGCTGTGGGGAGCAGTGTAAGATACGGATGGATCCAGCCAGCTCGTGCTTGTTTGAGTCCACAGGCAGCAGCCGAGGGCCAGGCACTTGGGGAAAGTTCCCCGGGACCCGTGGGAAGCGCACGTGCCTTCGGAAGATCCTTGAGCGCGGCAGCCTGGGGTGGTGCGGGAGGGAAGGATTTCTCCTTGGGCCTCAGCGGTGTCTCAGGGCAACGCAGGGAAGAGCTGAGTGCCTCCTGCATCATCCTCAGCAGCAGCCGGCAGCGCCAGCGGACGGGGTGTGGGGAACCTCGGGGGGCTGAGTTAGCAACAGCAGCGACTCCGGGGACGCGGGACAGGCCGGGGGAATGGCTGGGGAACATGTGCACTGTACAGATCCCCTGGGTCAAAACAAAACAAAACAAAACAAAACAAAAGAACCCCAACCCTTCACTGCTCCTCCTGTGCTGCACGGAAGTGGAGAACTGCTTTCTTCCTTCCTTTTTCAGCAGAAGGTTTCAGGAGCGCATCCAGATCCTCCGAGCTATACAATTACTCTCCGTTCTTTTGTTGTCTTCTTGCAGGAGGCCTGTTTTAACCTTTTGTCACTTTAGTATTCAGCACACCATGCTGCAGCAGCACGCACACAGCCTGGCATCCCACCGGACTGTGTTCTCTGCGGTCTCTCAGTCAGTCCATGGGCTGAACATCTCCTCCTTAGGATCTTCAATCCCCCTTTTGGGCCTGGAGGTGCCATTAATCCATGTCTTAAGTCCCCGTCTTGCTAAATCACCCTCCCCTGCAGTATCTCCAACTTCTTATGGCTAAGAAAGCCTTTTCAAATGGCTGCTGGTAGTCAGGAGCTCCTCCGCTGTCAATATTGTCCATCTATCCATGCAGAGGTAAGAAGCTGCTGTGGCACAGACCTGGGAGGTCAGATAGGCCCTGCCATCTGACCTTTGTCAGGTCATGCCCTGTCCCTTCCCCAACACTTTTGCCACTGCAGAGCAACAAGCTGAAGACGCCACGGGAAGTCCAAGTATCCCTTTACTATTTTGACCTTTGAGAAGGAGGAGGAATGCAAAGGAGGCATTAAGAGAAGACCATGCAGACAGCACACGACAGGAAGAGCAAACGTGAAGGGAGTTCAAGAAACAAGCAGAAGGGATGGGAGACAAAGAGAGATGGACACTGGGGAGACTGAACAAAACTAGTGGGGAGCAGCAGAGAAACCTTCTTCCAGCTCACCCCAGGGAGCTTCAGGAGCAGACCTGGGGATCTCCATCCATGAGAAGCAGCTTTCTGTGCACCATTTACCATTTTCTTGAAATCTCTGCTTTTGCTCCTCCAGGCAACCATTAATCTAATATTAAGCCCCTTAACCTCTCTAATTGTTCCCTTTCAGTGCCAGCTGGTTTCCTATTAACCTTTCAATCTCTCCATAATTCAGTTACTTCTGACTCCAGCCAGCCCTGGCTCTGAAGCTTTACCTCCGGCAGTGAATTTTTCCGAGCTTTCACTTTTTTCCCCCCTTTCTTTTCTGTAATGATTATTACTGCTGTTAAGGAGCCAGTCTGAACCAGCCTCTAAGTGCACAGGGCTGAACCAGCTGGAGTCTATAAATAGCCCTTCGCTAACCTTGCGCCTTATTTCATTAACTTGATTGGCTTCCCTCCCTCCTCTTCACTGCATCTCTCTCTCTCTCTCTGCCCTCTCCATTATTGATGCGGGTGCTTTTGTTGCTACCCGAGACACCTGCTTGTTGATAGCATGACTCAGTTCTGGGTTTTTCTCTCCTGAACAAAATGGTATGGTTGCTGGGGAAGCATCACTAGGGTTTTGTAACATAGGCAAAGCAGTGGGTGAGACAGGCCTGAAGCAGCAGGTCAAAAAAAAAGGGCCACACCAGGCAACGGGAAATTGCAGAACTGAGCAATAAGTTGCAGGGCCAGCATTTGCCGCCTGCTTTTTCCTGTGACACTTGAGGCTGTTAGGCCTGGATGCAGTGCATTTTGGTGCAAATCACACTGTGCAACCCTGAAGCCAAGACATCTGCCCGCAGGCAAAGGGGGCTGCGGCACACATTGAATGTGCTGGCCTGAAGCGAAACTACAGATCCCAGAATGCTCTTGCATCTGGGACCTGGGTGCTTGCCCCTGAAACCTGGCAGAGTACAACTCCTCCTTGGCCATCACCTGCAGCCTGGCAGTGTCATCATGCCATTCCCCCTCTCGCTCAGCTGCTTCTTCTAGTGCTGGCACAGCTCGACCCCAGTGGCTCCCCCCACAGCCTGCCAGCTACTCCCTTTTTATGAGATGCAATGGCTGTTTGGGGTGAAGACTGAGGTGAAGCAGTTGTTTGAGGTGACCAGAAGCCTCCAGAGTGAGTATAGGCCACACTGACAGTTCTGTGTTACAAGGCTGGGTCTGAGTTGCATTTGTGCACTGCTCATGGGCAACCATGAAATGGGGCACAGATCTGCCGGTGTTGCACAAGGTTGCTACTTGTGTGTTCTAGCAGGATGGATCTGGCAACAGTGATGGTTTCCGTAGACGGAGAAGGCCTATCTCATGGCAGAAGAGCCTGGGAGCTCATTCATCAGGGATCCTCTCTAGCTGTGCCTCTAGGGGCACTTTTTTCACTGTGGAGCATCATTTATCCTCTGGAAGAAAAAAAAGGAAGACTTAAAGCAAACCTTCCCAGCCTGTGCTTAATTTGATATGTATAGACTTTTGATTCACCTGGAAAGAGGATTTTTGTTTTGTGTCTGTTTTTTTTTTTTCAAACTTTATCGGTTGTCTAATACCAGCTGTTACCTTCCCCAGAGAGCCTTGCCTAAAAGTCAACAGAGACTTAGCAAAATAATAGAGGGTGATCTCTGCGCGCACTCTTTGTGCCCCTACTTGCCTGCGCAGTGCTAGCTCTTGTTTTGCAGAACAGATTTTGGCAGCAAGCATCCTTCCTCTTGTGTGCTGGCAAATGATCCTGGTCTGCAGTAGGGCCGGGAGGTAAAATAGCAAAGGAGAGCAGGTAAAACTGTGGTTCCGTATAAGCGTTACTTGGAGATTTAGCTCTTTTAACTCCCGAGTTTGGCAGGAGCAGGGCTGTGCAAAGGCGCAGCGGAAAGCCGCCTTCTCCCGGGGCGGGCGGCAGCTGGCGTTTGCACCTGTTTAATAACACAGCTTCCCCAAGGCAGCTGAGCGCTAACTTTCCACTGCTCGCGCCTTCTTTGTGCTCATGGTTTTTTGCAAAGCCTCTGGCCTGGCCTTTATGCCAGTGCCATTTAGGAGCATGGAAACTTGCAGGTGGGATGAAGCTCGGAAAACCATCCGGGACGCTGAGGAGGGGGGAAAGTATTCTTTCAGGCCAGCGATTGATCGTATGACCCCACTGGAGCAATGTGATACAGCTTTAGCTGTTCTAATCAGATTAGTTGGGGCCCCTTACCCCTGCCATCCTATTTCAGGAAAAAAACCTTTCACAGTGCCTGGTTGGGGCAGTTCAGTCCAGAGGATCTGGATCCAAAATGAAAAATAGCAACACTGACTTTTTCTTTTTTTTTCTTTTGGAGCCAGCATGCAGTTTACGGCTTCTAATCTATCAATCCTGTAGGAGGAATAATAAATAATGAATAATAAATGAAGATTCCGACTGTATGGTAAAATCTTTTCCTCTCTGACTGTTGACAACAACAACAAAAAAACTAAGTGCAAAGTGCTTTGGCTGAGGTACTTAAGAGATGCTCAGTCATCCAGATGGACTTAGGCTACCGCATCACTTCCCTCCTTCCTCCCAACTTTGTGGCACGAGGAGCTTGTTTTATTATAAAGCTGAGTACTAACTGCCTTCCTCTTCCCACTACTTAATCTCTGAAGGGAACTGACTGGCTCTGTGAGGGAGAGACAGCTGAAGACAAATTAAATATGTCAGGCTGGAAGAATCCCTGGAACCATGTTGCGGTGTAAGAGGAAGGATTAGTAGAAACTGAGCACCTTCCAAAGCCTGAAAACTTTAACCAGTGACAGTTCTTGTCAGGAGGAGCTCAGCTGTGCAGGACACAGTGAACATGCAGCAAGACGCCTGTCTGGGAAACCTCTGCAGACCTACCTGAGGGCCCTCCCTGTGCTTCTGAAGCCCCTTAGGGATTCAAAAGCAGGATCTGAAAACTCTGTTTGCTGCTTCTGCGACTCCTCCCCCCTTTTTGGAAACATGTCCTTGAGTAGGTTAATTGTCACCCTTTCCCAGCAGGTGACAAGATCTCTCCCTGTTAGCATCTTAGGGGAATACTGGCAATTGCCCAGGAAGTAGACAAAGACTTTGAACATCCTCAAGGTTTTGAACTTGCGTTGTCCTCTTGGCATCCGTGACTTGAATATAGTCTGGAACTGATTAACTTGGCCACTTCGATCTCTGGAAGGGAATGTTCTTCCTGCAGTTAAATATTCACTCATCACTGTACACAGACCAGACGTTATAAAGGCTAGGGCTGCATTTATATTTTCTGTCTGTGAAGTGAAAGAAGCATCCTCTGGTATTTCAGTGCAGCCACTTCCATCTTCCGCGATAGCTTAACATCCAGATGAGGTTGTGCTCGTCTACCTGAACAACCCGAGCATCATCCTCCAAGCTCTTGGCCGTGGCATTTGCAGCTTGTGCTGTGAGAAGCTCACACTGCTTTTGTTCCAAAGTACATCACAGAACTGCATGAATCATGTTTCTGTAAATCACATGTCTCCAGCACTTAAAAACTCTTTTGCATAACAGTGCTTTGGGAGCAGTACAGCTTGCCTGTTGCAGCCTGCCGCCTCTGGAGGGACCATCACTTCCGAGGCAACATCACAAGGCAGCGGTTAAAATGCAAAAGCACAACTGGGAACTTTGAGAAATGCCACAGTATCCCCAGGTTCCCTCGTGCTCCTGCCTGCAGTAAATGCTGGTGTGTTTGCTTTTGGCATGCCTATATAGGTGATGGGTTTGCTCCAGCCTGCTCCACTGCTGCCCACCATCAGACTGGGAGGTGGAGAGATACAGAACACTCGGAGGAAGAAGAGAAGGCCAGGCTGCCATGGACGCCTTCCCTGAGAGCAGCAGCAAAGCCGTACAGATCGCTGAGGGGTTCAGCTTGCGGCGCGACCGCAGCAGCCCTTTCAGCGGGGCCTGCGCTCGGTCCTGCTCGTGGTACGTCAGCAAGAGCCGCACGCCAGCCCCAGGGGTGGCTCCGGCCCAGCAAGCACTCCTCCTGGGACACCCGCAGGCTCGTGCCACTGGGGCAGTGGCTGCAGAGGGAAGTGAGAGGCCTGGGAGGTGTGCTGGCTCCGCGCAGCGCTGAGCAAACACAGCCGTGATTGCCTGGCAGCTGCCACCTGCCTGGGAATAGGAGCAGTCCCTGACCGTAGAGATGACTCTGTCCCTGCCACCCCTCTTGGGACAGGGAGTCTCCTGTTTCCTCTGGCTCAAGAGTGAGGCTATTTTTTATTTTTTTTTCCTCTTCTCCATGGTGCTCTGCTATTTGCTTGCCATTTCAGGCACCAGTGACAACAACAACAAAAAAATTCCACTGTACTCAGTTAATCCATAGGAAAATCCCACATCGGCACATAAAAGGTGGAGACTGTGCTCACGCATTTTCCCCCAAGGGCCTTGGGCAATGGAAATTTTCTCAAGCTCCATTCATTAACTAAACAGATGAGCAGTTATGTAAGGTCACGTGAGTGAAGTGGTTGGGCTTTGGTCAATGAAAGAGTTAGTCACACAACATTGAGCTTCATGGGCTGGGGAGGATGTGTTGAGACAATTTTGCTTGTGCAAGGACTGGAAAGGGAGAATTTTTGCTATGATTTTTTTTTCCTGGTCCCCTTAGCTTTACAGACCGTGCATTGCACAAGACCTGTGCTGGTGTTAAGCTAAAGCAGGGGTGGTGGTGGTGAGGCTCCCTCTCCTTGATCACTCACCTGCACTCTGAAGGACTTGCACAGCCAGGCAGTTGGTGCCATTGCTCTTGGGGGTGCAATTTCCCAGTTGTACCCCTATCCTATCCCCCCTGCCCCGCTATTCTCCAACAAGTCAGTGCATTCTGCAGGTTCTCCACGTAGTATGTGAATGGAATATGGCAGGATGATTCAGTGGTTGCAGAGCAAATGAAACCCGCATTAGAGATGTCAAGACCAACAAGGACTGTGGGTTAGGAGGGGGAAGAGTTTTCAAGGCTTTCCTCTGAAACTTGCCCGTTCTTATAGCTTGTTCTTGGTTTGGACGGTTGTGTCTCCCACTTTGGTCTGAGGAGTCGAAGGTTACACTACATCTTCGGGGAGCAGGCAAGGCCG
Organism: Nothocercus julius; assembly: GCA_013398735.1. Taxonomy (NCBI): domain Eukaryota; kingdom Metazoa; phylum Chordata; class Aves; order Tinamiformes; family Tinamidae; genus Nothocercus; species Nothocercus julius. The sequence continues at coordinate 414,028 of VZSV01000129.1, read as the reverse complement.
TGGTTGGATCAGCGCCTCGGTCCCCACTTTAGGCATGGTCTGCAGTAATCCGATCCAGTTTGTCACTGGTTCTCGTTCTTTCCTCAGGGAGCCCAGTGAGAAAGTCCTCCAGGACCCTGAGTTTTGGGTTACCTTGATCTTTAGCTATACTTAGCTTCTGTTTTAAGGCTTCCCAAACTAACCCTTGGACATTATGCAGGAAACGATTAAACCAGCTTTTCTCTCTTTTGCTCTGATCCCTGGATGCTCAATAACCAGCTCCGGTCTCCTCGTGTGCTTTCACCCAGCCAACAGCTGCTTGAAGGCCGCTGGGCGGCTGAGCCTGCCTGGGAGCCTCCACGAGCCTCCACGAGCCGTGCAGAAGTGGTGTCCTGGCCCTGGCAACCGGGGGGACCTTCCGGCCTAAAGGCTGCGGCGGGAGGCGGAGGCCCCCGCGGGAAACCTTGCGCAGGGCAGGTGGGGAGGACGGGGGTGCCAGCGTGTGCCTGAGAACTGCCTCATGCCAGAGGCCTGGAAACACGCGGGAACTGTGTAAAAACGCGTAAGCCAAAGCCCCTCCCACACTCCCCGGTCTAGCCCGAGCGAACGGAGCTTGGGCAACCCTGGAGATCTGCTGCGAGGAGGTGCCGAGCCAGCCGCGCTGTCTCCGCACGGCTGCGCCGGGGCGCCCTGCGTGGGGCCGGCTGTGCCCGCGGCAGCGGCGCGGCTGGCTCGCCCAGCAGGCGGTTCCCGGAAGGAATCACATTTCGGGCCATGAGGCACCCACGAGAGCAGCAAGTTGGACACCCCTCGAAATAGCCAGAGATACGGGAGCTGAGCTCAGGTCATGGGATCCATGCTGACACCCCGGGCATTCATTTCCACCGAAGGAAAGCGGTGGGCCTTCAGGTTTAGATTTTTTTGCAGCCAAATTCCTTTCTTCTTATTGTATTTTTGCTCTACTCTGTCAAGCAAAGTGGGAAAAGGAGTCTCCCTTTCCCCTAGATTCCAGATGTTGAGAAAAATCTACATATCTTTAGTTGGGATTAAAAAAAAAAAAAATAGTCTCTAAGATTTCAAAGAATTGATATTTTATTGGGGGGAAAAAAGTGCTTTTTTTTTTTTTTTGCTTGGGTTAAAATGTTTTGCTTGAATAATTTTAAAATGTTTTCTTAGAAATATTAAAATTAGTTAGATTTTTTTTTAACTTCAAAAAACATCAAATTTTCTCTCTCAAACTCACAAAGAAAATTCCGCCCACAAAACTTTAGGTTCACAAATTCTTTGAAAGCAGCTCTTTCCCTGGCAATGTTTTGGTTGTGATGAAATAGTATTAGAAGTCAGGGGAAAAAAAAAAAGAAAAGAAAACATTTGGCAAAAAGTCCCAAACAAAATCTACTGAAACATGTATCTTGGGTCTTTGAGGACATTGCTGGTGGTTTCCAAACCAGGCAGTGGTAAATTGCAAGGTTCTATTTTTCAAGGTAGCATCAAGGAATTGAATTTCTCGTGACTTTCTTTTTTAATTCTTGCCACATAGTTTGCTTTACAGAGTTACGTGCGGTGTACGCAGTGTATGCAGAGTTCAAAGCGCTGTCGGGGTGATGGTCTGTAGGTGGGAAGATACGCATATAGGTACGAGAGCCTTTGCTTTTTAACATTGCCGACAAAGGAACTCAAATGCTGGCAAAGTGAGGTAGGTCAGGGCTTAAAGTAAGAGTGCAGAAGAAGGAGAAATCACTTCTTTTCTCCTGACTGCTCACCTTGTGCTTAGCTCCACAGACACCACTCTCTTCCTGCCTTGTGAGTCTGCTGGAACGTGAAGCACCAGGCGACTGTGCGGGTTAATTATTAAGCAAAACGGCATCATTATTCCCTGTGCCACCACTGTTCTTCACATAAATCTGTTTCATGGTAGAAAAACGATCCCATGCAATGAGAACAAAGAAACCTGCCCAGGGTGACCAGATTTGCCCCCGTTGGAGGGCTTGCTTTCGCTTCACCTCTTTGGAGCTGCAAGAGCAATGTGGTTAGCCTTCGCAGGGATGGAGCTGATGATGAAAATAATAAAGGGAAAACTGTGACACTGATTTCCATGAATAACCTCCCGAAGCTGTTAACCTGGGTCCAGCACCATTTCCTTATCAGCGAATATACTTCCAATAGCAACACTTCAGAGTCCAGAAGGGACTATTTTGAAGTTACCTTTGGCATTTCAAGGCAATTTCCACTGAGACTCCTGGACCTCAAGATGAAATATTAACTCCTGGCCTGGGTGCAGGGCCCCAGCAGGCTGTATAGCAGTAGCACAGAGGAGGAGACGTGCCCTGGGCTAGGGCAAGAGCGGAGCTCACACAGGCGCCCAGGCTGCAGGTGGGCACTGGCTGAGGTGCTAGAGCAGCAGGGCATCAAGGGCTCTGTGGGGTTCAGACCTTTCTTAGCTTTTTTGGCTAAGTGTGTTCCGCAGTGTGTTGTGCAGGTGCTTAAATTCCTCTGTGGCAGCAGCTCCCTGAGCCACGACCTTTCCTTGCTCTCTAGAGCTGCCCCACGGAGACAGGGCACTGCAGGGTGGCCGGGAGGAAACAGATGGGTCAAACTTGCCATTTCCCCAGGCATTTAATTCCTGAGGCTCTGCGCTCTCTGCACTCTGGCCGGCAGCCCAGGTACATGACGGAGGCGTGACGCTCTCCTTCCCTTTGCTGGTCAGTGCCAAGCCAAAATGACCCTCTGCTGCTCCTCTCAGTGGGGGCAAATGTCTTACGGATGGTGCCCTCTTCCTTCGCTGTAGTAGCAGGGACTCAGAAACACAGAGGCAGAGTCAAAAATCAAGGTCATGGGCAAGGCAGACCAGGGGATCCAAGAGTCCTGGCTTCTGGGAACCAACCACCGGCTTATCCCGCTTCCCTGAATGCCATTTAAAGGGACAACACAGAGCAAGCCCTTGCTCCTGCTGGGCTTAGGCTCAAGTGTGTTTATGGTGGCTCTTGACTTTCTTCACAGGCTTCACTTGGGTCTCACGCTGTTTCTGCGTTGCACCCTGTGGAAAGACCACAAGCAACCTTGGCCACCCCCGAGCGCAAAAAGGAGTGTCCAGAGATGACAAATCCTGCTACCAGCCCGGGGCAGACCCCGACAGAGGGATGAATTTGAGCCCTGTGCGACTGCCCCAGCTTTCCCCACCACCTCAGCCGGCTGTGGACTCTGTGGATGAAGCAGGATGAAGCGGCTCTCATGCCTACCTCAGCCTGCACCCAGCCCTGGCTCAGAACCTGGCACCTGCAGCACCCAGGGAGGTGCGAGGTGCCCCTGCACACCTGGTGCCCACGCTGGGCTCAGCTTCAGCACAACCGCCCATTGCACTGCCCATCTCCCAGCCACGTCAGCAGACATTTAAGCAGCTTGCACTCACCATGGCTCTACTTCTCAGTCACCTGCTCCCTGCTCAGATAGGCCTATTGGGCCTCCCTAAAAACAAGGGCAGGGAGCTTATGCATGGAGATAAGAAAATGGTTGAGCCATTCAGCAACTGCTCTGCTATGTCTTTAGAGAAGCTGAGTGAAGACACCTACCTCCAGCTGCCAACCAAGTTGCTGAGGAGGCAAGAAACATGCGAACTGCAGGGCTGGTTGCAGGCTGGTTGCAAGCTTGCGGGCCTGCTAATGCCCAAACTGCGGCTTCAGGTGAGGTCCTGTCCCACTCCTTATGTGCACTGCACACCTTTGCACCGCCTCACTCTCAGGGACACGGATGGTGCAGGGGAGGGCTGTGGTGGCCTGCAAAGGATGTTCTGCAGGCTGCAAAAGGAGAGGAAATCTGGCTAGAAAATGGAAAGCCACTCCAGGGCTGTGTTGTCCATTTCGTCACTGCCTCTCTGTCTGCTCTCCAACCCCCTTCTCCAGACTTCAGCATGCTGGGACAGCCTGAAGGAACCCGCATCTACACAGACCATAGAAAGCCTGGAGGTGAATAAATGGAGCAGCGGAAAAGCAGGGCCACTGCTCTGTTTTGTTCCTCTCTGCAGCAAGCAAGGGACACATTTCCATTGAGAGAGGAGACAAAGCACATCACTTTGCCTGTGCTCTGAGCTAGCACAACATCAAACAGCTCCAGTTCGAGGAGGATGTCGCTGCCCAAGCACCATGGCAGAGCTGTTGCATCCTGCCTCCCTCTACCCTCGTGTCTGCCATGGTGGCTGTCATGTCATGCTGTACGAGGTGCTTGCACAGGCACAGAGGCACCTCTTTCTAGCAGACAGCTTGTCTTGCCTGCTGGAACAGGGCATCGCAGCCCAACGCTTTGTGGACTCCAAGCATCCCCGCTATTCGGTGGGCAATAGACATCCCAGAAGCTTCCTAGGACAGCGCTGCGTGATGTATTCACTGCCCTAGCAGAAGCAGCGTGTTTCCAGCATGTCAGATTACTCAGGCTCAGCTTTGCCTTAAGTCATTGTTTAAAGAAGGATTTTGTTTACTTATAAATGTGAGTGAATCTGGTTCATGGACAGAGTCAAGTTACAAAGAAGACAAACAAACTCTACAAGGAATTAGGATTACGCTCCATAGGAATAAGTTCACTGAGCATCTTGGCTAGGTTATGAGGCTGGCTAACTGGCCTGTGCCCTTGACCAGACCTCAAATGCAGAGACAGGTTCAGCACTGGATCTTTTCTGCCTTGGGTGTAGAAGGTGGATGAGGAGATGCCAGGGCAAATGCTCAGGCCAACACCAACACTGCCTTTCATCTACAGGAAAATGAACAAGCCTTTTACGCTTGCCCTTTAGTTTTCCCCTTAGCTTCCTTAGCTGTTCTAGTGGGAAAACACATGGAACTAAGTCATTTTTACTGCCCTCCTTCCCCAAAGATTCCTTATTTATTCTTTCTTCTTTACACTATTGGATACTATCCCTGGATTCAGATTTTAATGTATTTTCCCATGCTTGCAGCCGCTTTAGACTACAGTAGTGTAACCATAGAGGCAATGTACTAGGAGAAGTATATCACAGTAGGAGATCTGGCAAAGTGTGTGTCTTTCTTCCTCTGCTTGGAAAGAGTACGGACAAATATTAGTTTGAGATGAAAATGAATGTCTTCGCTTTGTTGGGCTCTGATGATAATGGCCCTCACATGCTTGGCTAGCCTTGTGCCATGCCCTGGGGCGCTGCCAAACTTGCATTCAGCTGATGCCTCGCTATCTGCGAGGGAAGGCAGAGCCAGTGGCCACTCAACGGGACTTTGTCCTCCCGATGGCAGGCCGCTTATGAAACGGCAGCCGTTGCGTGTGCTGGCATGACAGAAAGGCTCTAGCCTGCACAATAGCGGCGTTCTCTGTGAACTCAGCTGCGGAAGACTAGCACAAAATTAAACGGGAGCACATGCAAGCTTGGAGCACTTTTCAGCAAGACCTCATCAATTATTGGCACTAGTGGAGGCAACAGCTGCTGGTTGGATGGGCTTTCTATGCTCGTATATGTGTCTATATTTCCATGTATGTTCTGTATGTGTAGATTAAAAGCCACAGGCTTTAAAGGCAGCTAGTAATTATTCACCACATTTCATATGCTCAGTGTATGGGACAGACAGAGCGGTGGAGGAGGCCCACTCTGGCATTAAGGAGGACTGTGCATCCCACAGGCTGTGCTGTCCCTGGGCTCTGTATGGGCCTTCCGCAGACCGCGTGCGCACAGAGCACGTCCTTGCCAATGAAGTTTAACCTTGCCTATCCAGAGATGCTTTCGAAATGTGTGAAACTCCTACTCTGGCTGCTGCAGTCCTCTCAATGGTTTAGCTGTTGCACTGATGCCTCTGTGTTGTGATCTGCTCCCAGCAGGACCTGGTGCATCTTCCGAGCATACCTGAGCTCTGTGGCTCATCGTAAGCAACGGTTAATGAGGAGGTGAAGCTCTGAAGGGCAAGCTCTTGTTCCTGCCAAAGTCTGAGCTGGGAGACTTCCCTCTGAGCCTACTCTGAGCGAGCTGCTCGGAGAGGGAGCTCCCTCTGTGACCTGATAGCGCGGGATGCTGTGCTCACGGGAGCTATGTCTGCCCAGGAAGGCAATTCACCCGTGGGGGTGCACTTTCCGAAGCAATCTGCCCTTTTAGTGGAAATCAAAGCAGCTGACACAGGCAAGGGGGAATGTTTGTTCAGTCTGAGATCAGAGGCCCTTGTTCTGAAAGCTCCGTTTTATCCTCAGTCCTAACTTCTCTCTGCCCAGCGTTAATCGCTGGTCTGGGAACAGAGGATTTGAACAGTCTCCAGAGCTATACAAGCAGATTTGGTGGCTCTCAGCAGTGCTTTGTAAATAAGTCCCAGCAGGCACTCGCGTATGTAAACAGCTTCTTTGCTAGCGCCGGTGCCTTTCTCCGCGGGTTACTGGGTCTGGCCGAGGGTGGCTGGCAGGGCTGTGCTAGCTCTAGCGAGGATGCGGGATCACGGGGCAGCCTCGGCCCACACAGAAAAAGAGCAACAGGCTGCACTTCACGGTTTTACCACCTGCTTCTCTGCAGCTTGGTAAGAGCAAGGCTTGAGTCAGGGTGCCAGCAAGCCAGCTGTGTTGCAGAAACAGCTGTGCCTTGACATCAGCTCTGTCCCTTCGTGCGTAGGTGTTACAACATAGGCTTTAATTGCACAAGCATGATGAACTCACCTTACCTAAAGGGCTAGGTTTTTTCACATGCTACTTTGTGCCTGTCAGAAGAGAGATATGGGATTAATATGTAAGGGGCAAATTGTCTTTTCAGACTTCATGGTAAACCTCTAGGGTAGAGCATTCTGATGCGACTGAGATCAATCTGTGCCCTGAGCCCTTGCTAATGTTTTCTTGAATATTTCCATTAGAAATTGACATTTCTTGACCATTTGCATGGAGTGTTTTGGGAGTTCTTTGTATGCACATGCATGTGTTTGAAAATTTAGAGAGAAGGAATGCGTTTGCTTTTTAAAGTGTTAATTTCTGTTAAAAGGCTATTTTCTCTTATGAAACATCTGGTGGGGTTTTCTTCCACATGGACAATATTTCCTAGCCCTTGGGGCCTGATGCTATCAGGCAACACTCAAATTATTGAGCTGCTGGGGATATAAATAAATGCTGCTAAATAGTTTAGCTCAATGGCCTTTGCCCTTCCTGGGGGGTGCAGCTCATCTTTCATCAATATGATTAGCGGAGAAGACATTGTGTATTGATTAATTGTCCAGACTCATTTCTCATTAGCTGGCAGTAGCTTGTGATGCACAGCCTTTTCACTAAAGTAAAAGAAACACATTTTACTACAGAGTGGTCAGGTGCCCAGACCTTAAGCCACGCTAACAGATTTGGAGAGCTGTCTAAATGAGCATAAGTGAACCCACCGCCAGCTGGTTTCATCATCCCATCTGGGCACTGCCCACAAAGGCCCTCATTTCCGCCCCTGGGGAGCGGTGACCCAGGTGGACGGGGCCCCCGGTTTCCAGCCACGGTTTCCCTGGGCCTCCAACCTCCAACGCTGGCACCTTGTGCTGCTGTTGTACGCGCAGCCAGTGTTGCAGTGCGAGTGTTAACCTGTTCTTGAACTTCACGGCAACACCCAGGCATTGCCACTGCACTCGCTCAGGAATTTAGGGGTTTTTTTTTGTTTTCCCCGTGGGCCCCAGGGCTGGGCATCCGGGCAGCTGGCACTGGGACAGGTGGGATAAGGAGGTGGCATTCGCAAGCACTATTCCTGGCGCTGCCTCGCGACACGACCTTGAGCAAGGCCAATGGGAGGTGAAGGGGACACATTCTCATGATGCTGCCACCTCGTTTTGCTCTGCCGTGACAGTTTTCTTCCCAGACAGCAAGTGGGAGTGCCTGGGGCGTCTTGGATGTAAATTCAATGAAAATAATGCAAATGCTTTACTTAGTGATGCTCCCTGGCAGCGCTGCAACAAGAAGGGTGGTGTCAGGAAGCAGGAGTTACAACCCCTGGGCTAAGATGCTTAAGATGTGTCCACTGTTATCTGTCTCCATCTAAATTAATCTTTTAGGTCCACATTCAAATTGATGGAGAGACATGAGCAGAAAGCCCTCTCCATAGAGGGTGAACTCAGCTGGGGAGACCTCTCAGACGGAGCAGAGCATTCACGCTCGAAATACACCCATGTCTCTTCTCTGAACATAAAGGCAATCCAGCTGACATGCTCAAGTGGAGGTATCTAGCACAGAGGCACAGAACCTGGATCCTGCCCCACTCCCAGCTCTCAGTGCTGAAGGCCAGCTGTATCTAGCTGGGTTTGTGGTGTCTGGCCGGCTTCTGTCAAAAATGATGTCCAGGTCACTTAACAGCTGCCAGTCAACTGCACCATATGATGAGTGTAGCAGTATTTGCCTATCTTCTGGGGAAGCGATAGTCTTAGCTAAAACTTGTAACCAGAGTTGCTTTCTCGAGGCAAAGACAGTCGTATGTTCTGGTGTTGTTCTGTTGCAATCTGTCCTTGCTATTTTAAGTAAGCTTGAGAGTTGGGATCTCGGTAAGGCTAAATTAGGGTTAGAGCTTCCACACTGATGAAAGCTCCCAGCCATTTCTGTGAGGTCAGGTTTCCACTTTAGTTAGCTCCAGCCAAAACTTTCAAAGGAATAAAATGTCCCTATGCTCTGACGACTAAAGCTATATGGTAGTTTCCCTCCACAACTGCTCAACAGCTGCCGTATTTCACTTACTTACATACAAACCTCAAGGAAGTTTTTATTTGGTTTTAGGCTATCAGAAAGTATGTGCTCATGTGGCTGGAAATCCCACTGCAGCAAGGATCCTGTCATCCTATGCCAGGCCATGCCCATGCACTAAGTGTACATGCTCAAGAACGAGAGTGAGCATGTGGCCCAGGAACATGCAAAGGAGGAGAAACTAGGGGAAGATCTGCCAAGGAAAAGCAGCAGGGGCAGAATGGAGCCAAGGACCACCAGAAGCTCCAGCAAAACACAACCTTTGTTTTAAGACAGGCTTTCATTCCATTTACAAAAAATGTACATATCTGGAACTGAAAAGAAGCCTGAGATGACAAACCAGCAATTCCCTTTATGCTGAGGCAAGTACCAGATTCGCACTGAAATGGAAGAAGGATGCCTGGAGACGCTGCCTAAAGCAGTGCTCATTTCTCAGTGAAATTTGGACAAAGAGAAAAAGAGCAAAGCCTTTGCCCAGGCACCGCGGAATTGCTGCTAGGGAGGTGTTGTCACATTGGTGGCATCTCTGGTAAGAGGATTTTCCTTAGAATTTAGAACTTAGATGTTAGAAGTCTAAGGACTTTTAGAAGTCCTTAGAAGAAGGGTGTTTGTGCAGGAACATAGCGCTCTCAGAGTGAGGTTAGAAAAATAAACTTTAAATTAAGGCATTGGGAGGAGGATTTGGGAGGCTGTGTGTGCTTTTTAGTTGGGATTTGTGTGGTTTCCTTACTTTTGATATGTAGGGTGAATGAAGAGCATAAAGACTAAGATACAGTGGTGAAGAACGGAAAATATGACAACAAGAATATAACACTGACTGGAGCAGGAAGCAGATGCTCCATCCAATATTATGTAACTAGTCCTGGTGGGAAAATGGTAGAAGCAATGGAAACAACTGAACATTAAGATCAGGAGCTCATGATCAATATAGTGGAGGAACTAGAACTGGGCAATGAAACTGTCTGTCCCAGGGCCATGGCAGGCAGTTGTCATGGCTGGACCACAGAAGGATTTGCACTGCTCTAAAGAAAAGTGACCTTGAGTAGAGGTCTGACCTTGGAATAAAAATGTAGGTGTTTCCTCGGAGGAAGAATGTAAGTGTCTCTTCAAGTCAAAATGACATTGTCGGTACTGAGGAGGACAGCAGCCATCCTCAAGAACTGGAAGAGGAGAGAAAAAAATGTAACAAGTGCCAAGAGTGGCACTAGGGTGACCTGGAAAAAAAAAAAGCAGATATGATCATGTGAGTCTAGAAGGGCTTTGCTTTTTTTAGCCCAGCAAGATAAATGCTAAGAGGGTGTGGGATTGCTGCCTATTAATACCTGAGGTGGGTAAATCCCAGCAAAGGAGAATTGCTATTTCAGCTAAAAGACTGAAGAGTACTGGAATGAGAACATATATGCATCACCTACTTAAAATAGAGGCTAGATACTGAGAGATGATTTTAGCTATGATAACATAGAGCCTTCCTTCTAGCCACAATAAATTACTCTCCAATGAGTGCCATAAACACCATCTTGAGCCAAACTCTACCTCTCTCTTGACCAACCCCAAACAGTACCATAACATCTTTCACCCTTCGCTAAGGTTTTGTTGCCACAGGAGATGGCATGTACATGTCTACATGTCATGTACATGTACATGTCATGTACAACCTACATGACTCTACTCTTTTGCAGGAAGTGTTGGTTAAGTTATACTATAGGCTATTCTAACTGCATAAGGTCAATTTACCCCCAAAATGTAGATGCCAAATTAAGTGCTTTGGCCCATTTTAGCTTAAGCTATAAAATACAGCCTCTGGTCTCATTTCTCCCGAAATCACGATGCACAGATGACTGCTATAAGCAAAAGTAAGAGATTCTTCTTCAATAACCTCCCAGAAATGCACAGGTCTGGCATGTCTTTGTAGCTGTGTGTTCTCTGATACAAGTAGACGTGTTAGTACCACTCCTGATGGGGATCTGGCCAATAGCCCAAGAGGTAAGAGAAATAAACACGTATGGGTTAGCAAGAAGTCTTGCACCACAAAGTGTTTCATCATTGTTCTCCTGAGCTTCCTCTTCCTGCACGTGGAGTCATCTGGCCCATCCCTGCTCTAAAAAATCAAAGACCCAGGATCCAGATTCCAGAGGAGAGGCTGAGCTAAGTGTTTCTGGCTTGCCTGTAGAGGCCTCAGGACAGAAGCAGGTCTATGTCTGTGTTAGTGCCTGCAAGACTTCATGTGACTTACTTTGCCTGGCATCAGACAGAGCCAAAAGATGAAAAAAGAGAGCAAGCTCCAAACGAAGCATAATGGAGGGGAACACTGTTCTAGAGCACCTTGTTTTGAATGATGTGGTCAGCCTCACCTTTTTAATTTCCATGAATAAATGCTCACGATTTGATCAAGGCAGGACACTTGTTGTATCTCAGCTTTTGTACACAAATGGAACTGGAGACACGACTTCCAAGGATAGATTTTTGACTCACCTGAGAGCAGTGATGTTGACTGTGTGTACAGATGATTGCTGGTGCGTGATATTCCTGCGGAACACTTTTCATAGATCAAACTTGTTTCAGAGGCTTGTCCCCCCCCTCCCCAGGCTGTAGGCTCCTCTGTTCCCTGCTGTGTGCTGCTCTCAGAAGTTAGAAAATGATTTCCCCATTTTTCTGAAAGGGAGACACTGAAACAAGATGCTTAAAACCTCATGTCAGAGGCCTGTAGCTAGCAGTGTCCCCCCAGGGGTCAGTAATGGGACCTGTCTTGTTCGAATTATTCATCAGTGAAGGATAGAGTGCATCCTCGACAAGTTTGCTGATGCTAGAAGGCCGTGAGGAGTCTCTGATACACCAGAGAACTGTTCTGCCATTCACAGGACCTGGACAGCCTGGAGAAGTAGGTGATAAGGAACCTCAAGAAGTTCAATAAAGGCAAGTGCAGGCTCCTGCATCTAAGGAGGAATAACTCCATGCACCAGTGCAGGTTTGGGATTGACCTTCTGGAGAGCAGCTCTGCAGTGAAGGACCTAGGAGAATGGTGGACAAGTGGACCATGAGTCAGCAATATGCCTTGTGTCCAAGAAAGTCAGTGGTATCCAGGCCTGCATTAGGGGGAGTGTTGCCAGCAGGTTGAAGGAGATGATGCTCCCCCTCTACTCAGCTCTCATGAGGCCATGCCTGGAGTGCTGTGTCCATCGCTGGGCTCCATAGTACAAGGGGCACATGGAGCATTCAGCGTAGAGCTGCAAAGATGATCGGAGGACTGGAGCATCTCTCTTGTAAGGAAAGGCTAAGGGAGCTGGGCCTGTTTAGCCTAGAGAAGAGGAGGCTGAGAAGGGATCTTATCAGCGTGTACAAATACCTTAAGGGAGGATGTCGAGGATGGAACCAGATTCTTTTTCAGTGGTGGTCGGTGACAGGACATGAGGCAGCAGGCACAAAGTGAAGCACAAGAAGTTCCACTTGAATTTGAGGAAAAACTTCCTGACTGGGAGGGTGATGGAGCACTGGAACAGGTTGCCCAGAGACACTGTGGAGTCTCCTTCCCTGGAGGAGCTTGCCTGGATGCCACCCTGTGCAACATGCTGACTCTGCTTGATCCAGGGGGTTGGACTAGATGATCCCCAGAGGTCTCTTCCAACCTCAAACATCCTGTGGTTCTGGAATGTGCTGTGCTGCTTTTGTCACATTCCCTCAGGGGACAGTGACAGACTTAGGATTTCTTGGACAGTACTATAAGACATCTGTCTGCCTATTATTATCTTCCCGTACTATTCTGTTTGTCCATGCCCTGCAAGTCAGTGTCTGTGCTGATGCCTCCAGATGTGTCTTCTCATATGTCAGGACCAGTGGGTGGGAGTCAGGGCGTGAACTCTGATTTGTGTCTCTGCATGTCTGTGTGTGAGTTCATCTTTGCATACCATGAAAAAAATAATGACAGTGAAAGTTAAAATCTGTGAAATCTGTGTTTTTTTTCCATGTGATGGAGAAAGAGATAACATGGAAGACCAGCTAACACCCACCAATACCTTTTTCATTACCCAACGCTCATCTATCAAAAGAGGACAAGAAAGCAGAGCATCCAAGTGACAGCTTTAGGTGGTGCTGAGGGCCACCAGACAGATGAATGGAAAAGTGATATGAGCACTGTGCACGCTCCTGGCTCGACACATGAAACTCCCATGGGGATCCGCTGGCTCTGGGCTCAGGGCTGTGCCCTGCCTCTGATTGTAGCTTAATAATAATGGGGTCCCATGAGGGCACAGCTTCACCAAGCTCCACCGAGACGGGCACCTGCATGTGAGGTGAGGGCTCCTCAGGCGCTAGGAGGTGGCCTGGGGACCCGAGGGGAAGGGGCCGAGTCATCCGAGCCAGGATGGATTTAGTCTTGGAAAAAATGCACTGTTCTTACACGTCACCAAACAATTTGATGGAGGTAGAGGAAAGAAGGGAGCCCTTTGTCACTGTGCTGGGAACAAAGGCCGGTCTGTGAGGCCGGGAGGAATAGTGCCCCAACCGGGATCAGCTGCTCTTGTTTCTTCCGTCATGCTGACAATGCACAGTTGCAGGGTTTCTTTCCCTGTGCAGGGAGAATGGGATTTAGTGATACCGTAACTCAGTCAAACAGCAGCCCAGATAACAATTCAAGTCCCGTTCAATGGATGCAGCGTTTTCTTCGTGTTGTTTTTCTCCTACTTCCTCTCTTTTGCACTTAGACTCATTTCCTCTCTTTTTCTCTGCAACGTGAGCACTACGAGTACACATCCACGCTCACTCCGCTTGCTTCCACCCACCTCCAGTGGGTTTATATTGCTAGGGCGAATTAAGGGTTTTGCCAGTGCTGCCCTCAGAGAGGCAAACAGTGTTAAGCACTGAAATGATTATTGCAGTGCACCGGTGGGGTCATATCCACCAAAAGGAGTGGGGCTGTGCATTTTGCTCTTTCAGGCTGCCTTTGGTGGGGCCTTGGGTAAATGCTGCAGCAGGAGCTTCCCGGAAGCTTCTGCTGGGGGAGACGTGACAGAAGGTTCCCTTGGGAGCACCAGATGTGACTGTAAAGTGTAACAGCAGTGACATGCTGTCCTTGTGTCTGGACATCGAGTGGGTCTCAAATGATGTAGCTTGACCATGGTTTGATGAAGTTTTGTCATTATATAACCACCGAAGCCAGAGCCAGCTCGGGGTGGGACACCTGCTCCAAGAGGGCTGTCTCTGGTCTCTTTGTCCATCTGGCCCGTGCAAAGGTGGCTTCCTCCGTCTGTTGCAAAAGGCAGTCATGGCCATGGGGCTTGCAGAAGGCACAACAGTGTCCAATCTGCGCGGTTGGGAGGCTGAAGGGGAGTGGGGACAGATGGCAGGGTCTTCTGACCACTCATGTTAAATCATTGCACCTCTAGCGGTGCCTCTGTGGTACCTAGAAACAACCTCTGGCCAAGCTGCAGCTTCTCTCTGCTCTTGAGCTCTTAACGCTCTTAAATGTCTCCTTCCCCAACACAGATGCATTTAATTCCTACAGAGTCAGGGGGAAGGCATGCAGTCTAGCCAGACTGCATGGCTGTCCGCAAGCCACTTGTGTAACTGCCCCTGCCATTGCTACATATTCCTGTAAAATCAGGATAGTCCCAGCTGACTCTAATCTGAGGTGCTAGAGACTGGCCCTAGATAGAGACCAAGTGGTACATACTCAGTCTGACCTGGGGAACCTCTCAAAGACCTTGCTGGTGCATCTGGCTCATAAATTCAGGGATAAAACCAGTGTCCAGATCTGAAGCCAGTAAAAAAATCTCTCCTGGTCGGATGGGGAAGGATTGTGGAGGTATGATTTGCTTCCCTGGAAGATTCAGTATTGCCATTGCAAGGAGCCAGGAACAGGTTGTCCTGTGGCTTCCAATGTTTTGCACTGAAGGCATGAAGTGGGTGAGAGGGTGCCAGGAAACATTTCTTTGGGGGTAGAGAAGAGGTAGAGTTTGACTGCAATCGATAAAAAGGCACCCCTTTATTGCCCATAGGCAGGCCCCTCTTCTATAAATTAATACCTAGAATACTGAGAAAATGCTGATAATGACTTGGTGCCAGAAATACAGAGGAAATGTCAGAACCAAAGAATGGAGCACTTAAAGCTCCACTGGAGCTGCAGAACCTTGGGAAGCAGACGAGGAAGGTCAAAGTTTTGCTGTGTGTCTGTACAAGGTGCATGTAAATAACAAGACCTTGCAAAATAGCCTCAATTCTTACACTGTCTGGCTCTGGTGCACTTGGTGGTAGTTTTCAGATAAGTGCATCTTAAGGCGGAGAAACCTAAGCTTGAAAGAAATGAGAGGCATTCTACAGTCCACATTAAATAAGAGATGCTTTTTTTCATCAAAGGAAGACAACACTAGCAAAGCTTGTGATGGATGAACAAATCACACCATAGGGAGAAGGGAGGGGAGGAGAAAGGAAAGGGGGAGCATAGCCAAATCCGTTAGAAGAAACCAGCCTATGACTGGATCCCAAAACAAGACAGACAGCCTGGAGAGCCAGAACTAACTCCACATGTGCCAAGCAACACAGCATATCCCCTCCAAAAAATGAAATGGCTACACTCTCATGAGCAGAGTGCTGAAGCTAGTCTTTCTGCTGGAGATGTGCAGCACTACAACAAAGGGTCCAGATGACTTAGGATTGCAAAGCTCAGTGTGTGGGTCAAGGAAGACTGTGCGTGGGCTCAGTGCAAACTGTGCAAGATGTGATGATGTGAATATGACTAGACATAGCTGATATCTTATGCTATGATCTGATTATACGCAAAATTGGCTGCAGTTCAGTGGGGCTGCGGTAGAGCACTCTGTACTGCAGACAGTCAGACTGGTAACTGCTAGAGCTTCTTGCTGCCAGTACAATGGGGGAGTGGACAAAAATGGAAAATAATTCTGCTTCTTTTAAGAAAGACCCAAAGAAGGGTTTTACCTGGCCCAGAAACTTGCCCAGTTCATCAGCTGTATCACTTCATCTGATAAAATGATTGATTTCTTTCTCCAAGCCTTGTGCCATGAATACTTTTTATATCATGGTTAAAAGAGGCTTCCATTGCAAAGCACTGCGGAGTAGTTAGTGATATATGGTATATTGTGTATAAATATATGCACACTCTATAGACAGGTAAGTGTGTGGTGTGTATATATTCCATCTCACAGGCAGCATATCTATATATATATATATATATATATATATATATATATATATATATAGTATGGACACTACGTATGTTGTAGAATATACATTATATATGTTAGAGTAGAGCTCCTAATGAAGAGCGCATTTCTACAAGCTGACATCACCTTCAAGAGGAAGCTGAGGAGAGAGACCCTGCTGTCAGAGACACCGAGGATTTGGAGCAGAAAAAAGAGACAAGGAAGATGAAACAGCGCACACAATCCTCCCCTAAAATCTGAGGCTAGAGAGCAGGAAAGCACTACAACAGGGTGAGTTTCCCAGCCCCGCAGGGAGTAGGAAATAGCCAGACAAGGAAAAAGCTTGCTGTGTGTGATGTCCCGGAGCAACCTGGCAGGTCTGAACAACGGCAAGAAGCTCTGCAGCAGTCACCAGGCAGCGTTTTTGACGTGAGTTGTTCTGCCTGTTTATAGCTGTGCCCTGCACTAATGAACCCTGCTGTTACTCTTCCCATTCGGCTTGAGAAGGAAGACGACGGAACGGGCACAGTGCATTTAAGGTAGAGCCCAGACGATCGGGGCAGGATGCTGCAGTTCGGCAGAGGTCCAGGATGAGACAGATCCCTTGCAAGGAGCCCGAGGGCTCATGCTTGGCGCCCTGGGCTGTGGGCACTGCCTCCTGAGGGCCTCCTGGGCACCCACCCCAGCCAGGCTCCTTTCTCCACTGAGGGCAGAGCTATCCGGGGTTGACCAAGGCCAGGGCTGCCTGGCCAAATGTAATGAGCTCTCTATTGCCCAGGCGAGGAGGACCCATCAAAAGGAGGGCCGAGAAGTCCTCTGGAGCACAAAGTGGCACATGGGCCGGTGGAGGGCAGAGCAGCACCTTAATAACCCGTTAAAAAAGCTCACTTTAAAATACCATTATATGGTGCCCTGAGTAAGGGCATGCTTTTAAAGCCACTGCCTGTGTGTAGTAGCTTCATGAAAAGCTTTCTTACCTCAGTGCACAGAACCTAAAGGGTGGCATTCAGCCGGCCTCCCCAGCTCCCCTGGCTTTGGTATACATGACCATGATGCCCAAATATCGCTTTAGGCAAGAAGCTGGCACCCAGCAGAACAAGGAGGGTGTCTCACACCTTGCAGGGACACCAAGCCCATGTTCATATAGCTCAGCATGAAGGAAGAGCAGCAGCTAAGGCATCCTTGAGATCTGGCCAGAATGAGCTCAGCTGTTTGAGAGGGAGCGTTGGGTGCCACTTCTGCTGGGAGGTGAGGCCAGATTGCTGCCAGCGGTGGCTCAGCAGAGGTGGCTGCCTTGGTGCACTGGAAATGGAGGAAACATCTGGATGTGGAGCACATGGAGTCCTTGGGAACTATGGATCTGGGCTCATGCCAGCACAGGGGTGGCTTGCCTCAGTGGGGAGGGAGGAAAGGGGCATGGAGAGACAGGGTTGTCTGGGGTTAGGTACAGCCTCTCTGGGCTGCTAACTTGGCCTGTGAGGGCAACCTTCTTCTGGCTGTGCAGCCCTATCCCAACTCAACTATCCCATCCCAACTATGCCTGCACATTCAACGCAGTTGCACCTGCAATGCAGCAACCTCGAGGGCATTTAGCAAAAATTCACCTCCCAACCTCATCTTCATGCAGGTCAGGGTGGGTCAATGTGCAGGGCAGGGAAGGGGTTAAATGAAGAGCTACGGGAAAGGTAAAGCCACAAAACCCCTCTGCCTTAAGTCTGGAAAGGGAGCATTGTGCTCAGCTGCTTAGGACAGAAGTTTATGGTTTTTTTCCTATAGAGTTTGGCAGTGTTATCCACTGTGAAAAACCATTGGCCGTGGAGATATCTGATAAGGATGGAGCTGGCATCAGCTGGGAGAACAAAATGTCAAGAATGCATTGGGCTGCGCCCCCCATTTTTACCAGGGGGCAGGACATGGGCCTGGGAACAGTGTGTTGTTTGCCCTTATCTCTAATTCTCCTACCTGCCTAGCCTCTTTATTGCCTCCTGATGAGTGCAAATGCAATGCTTTGAGATTTGATCTTCTGCTAAAAACCTCTTCTCCTCCACTGCCACCACTAGCCCCTATTCCCTCATGCTTTGGCTGATGATGGGAGATTTAGGTTGCTGGGAATGATGTGAGTACAGAGAAATACCTCTAATCTGGCTAGCTCTGCGCTCCCAGATCAAGGGTGATAATGTTTTCCCTGTGGCTCAGCAAAAGGCTGCCTTTTAAAGCAAAAGCTGTCTTTTTCCAAGTGCTTTACATGGATGGGAAGCAAGAAGTCAGTATTCCAAGTCCCCTTTCTGATGAGAAAGGGAATGAGAGGAAACTGCAGCGTTGCTGCCTGAGGATGCCCAGTGGCAGATCTCTGCTCTCCTGGAGGCCACAGATGGAGGGATCAGGCCCCAGCAACACCACGGGAGCAACAGCTCTGCTGCCTTCTCCCTTGGTGCTGGGACAACCCTGCTCAAGCCTGAAAGGTGGTCAGCAGAAGTGTTTTTATGTAGCTATGATGCCGGGAGACAACTGTGGTTATGTATTCAAGCAACCAGACTTTGCCTGAAGGAGTGTTCAGGTGTCAAAATTTCACTGATCTGAGCAAAGACAGCACAACCATTAAGGACTATATGATTATGGACGGAAAAATCCCAATAAATCTGTTATAGCGTGGTTGTGCCTTGAAACATGCATGTGCTTTGCGGGGGCAGGTTCACGTGCGTTAGCTGAAGGGCCAGCAACCAAACTCATGCACAGTAATGGCACGACTTGGCTCAAAGCCTGCCAAGGATAGCTCTTGTTTTGAAGTAATTCATCCAAGATGGCAATTTTTCGCTAACGAAGAGAAAGAAGGTCACTCGAGAGTATCCTTTTCTCCAGGGAACGGCTCTTTGCATTTCTATTTTAATCTCTCTGAGGACAGATCGCCTCCTAAAAAAAAAAAGGGAGAGCAGACAAATAAGAACATGTGGGCAAGTACATGTGAGAAAGAGAAGGAGTCCAGGGACAGTGATGTCTCAGACTGACTGTTGCAATGATTTCCTTCTAGAAAATAGTTTTAAAAAAAAAAAAAAGTGGAAAAAAAGGACCTGTGTGACTAGCTGTAACTACTACTGAAAACCACAGCGGAAATTAGTTTTACTATGGAAAAACAAACAAAAAACGCAGCTAGCTGTCAAGCCTCTTCCCTCTCTCCTGTATGCCCTGCCTCTGCCCATGGGACCAGCTTCAGGCGCTGGGACAGCATGAGCTGAAGGGAGAATCTTCCCCTCTGATTCAGGCTGTAGCTTGGCAAGGCGGTAACTCTGGCTGCTGGGCTCCTGATATCAGATCAAACACAACCCGGCCATGAAATGCAAAGGGCAGATGAGTAGAAACTTGTTCAGCTGGCTCAAAATCACTTATGAATTTTTGACACAACAATTCAGTATTCTTTTCTTCTGGATCAGGCACTGCCTGCCCTCCCAAAGATGCCCCCGGGCTGACATGAATGTCATGCAGTGTTCTGGCTAATTTGACCAATGTATTATCATGCCTGATCCAGATCAGATTTATACTGCTAAGCAATGCAGAAGTGCACTGGTTGGATAAATGATCAGATCATGATCAAATCATCACCTCATATATACTGTCAAATACATCTGTAACTAGACAGATAGATATTAAATATATAAAGTGAATCACGGGTGTATCTGGAGCCCATATTCGCCAAGTGGCATCACAGCTTAGCTAAGCCAATGGTCCTGTGCAAGAAGACATGGTCAGAAAATCCTTCAACTAATAGTATAGTGAAGAAGGGCGCCATGTCCTCAATAACAGCACTTCCCTTGTCTGCTACGTGGCCGTCTCCTGATCTAGCTCGGATCTGTTGTGAAATCTGAGAGCAGTATTCTATTCCCAGCAGGTATGAAGACCAAGGTAAAGAACCCTAAATAGAAAACAAACTCGTTATGGAGAGAATGTATATTAGATTTCATAATTCACCTTGGGACTCATTCACCTAAGGCTGCCCCACACCATTAGAGCCAATGGCTATTTTTAACCCAGATTTCAGGCAGCTAAGTGTGCAAGCCCATACTGGTCACATACTATGAAGAATGTTTTTTAAAAAAAAAAAAAAAAGTTAAAAAAAAAATTTTTCTTTTGCCGCCTTTCCAAACTTTCCATGGCACAGGAGTCCCGCGGTGCCAAGGAGGCACGGCTTTTCCCTGCTGCAGTGGGCAAGGTGGCCTGGCATTTTGCTTGGGAGCAGGTATTCTGTATCCGGCTCCTGATGACATCTCCCCTCTCCGTTGTTTGCACTGGCTCCTTGCCTAGCAGCAGCACAAGCTTCCTGGAGGTGGAGGGACATTTTAGGACTACTGTGAAGGAAATCTGGGACCTTTTAGAGTGAAAGGAGCCATAGAAATGCAGGAGCCCTTTGCCAATGTTGTTATTAGGGCTGGGCAAACTCGCTGTATTTGCTTTCCCACCTCCTGAAGAGTCGGAGGGCAGCGTTCAAAAGTTCACGTGGGTGAAGATGCTGCTCCCTTTGGGGCAAGCAGAGGAAGGGAGCCGAAGGACAGATGATGCCCCTGGGGGAAGGCTGAGCGTGATGAGGAGGACAGGGAGGGAAACAAATCTTGCTGTGGAAATGGACCCTCCACCAAATTTTTTGTCGCTGAAGCCCAGACTGCCTCCGCAGGACGGTATGGAGCAGGGGGCAGAGAGGAGGGCTGCAGAGCACGAGCAGAGGAGAGCAAGAAAAAACGGTCTGAACAGGACCCCTGCTCCTCCACGAAGGCTCTCTGCCTCCCAAACGGCCCTCAGCTGATCCCTCGGCTCTCCTCAGAGTGTTTGCTTACACATTGCCACCTAATTGGAGTTAATCTCCTTCTTGTTTGGGCTAATCTGCTGGTTCAGAGGCCTCACAGATTGGTCGTTTTCCCTCCCTCTCTTTGCAGGTCCTGGAGTAAGAGGAGAGGGAGGCTGTGGAAGAGGCTCAGCAATGCACTACCTCCTCCTGTCCGTTCTGGGAGAAAAGTACTTTATGCTTTGAGGAATGATGCTTGGGGAACAGGTCCCTTGGATGGATTAGCTCCTTTCTCCTTCCTAATTGATAGGTCTCCTGAAGACTGGAAGAGAAAGAAAACATCCCAAACCTCACCTAGAGCCTGAGGAAATTGCTCTGTAGGGATCTGCTGAGATTCCCACGTTCTGGTGGGCATCACCAGCCTGCGGGGCTGGTCCTAGCTGGCTCCTCATCCAACCTTTGTCCTTCTGCCCCAGAGTCGACCCTGCTCAAAGCAGAGGAGCAGGCCAGGCGTACACAGCTGTTGTCACTCTGTCCTCTCTGAACTTTTCCTTTGCCATCTGGAAGCCTTTCTGTGTTCACCTCCTCTGTGACTATCACTATTTCAGTTCCCTTCCCTGGCTGAAAGGGAGTGAATCATGGATAACTCACACAAGTCTTTCCTGTTGCTTTAAACTGAAGGCGAAATTGTCACCACCAGGAGGGCATCTTGCTGTCTGAGGGTGGAAAAAAAGCATCAGGAGGATGAGCTCACCCATGTGACGAGAGCTCATTGCTGTAAAGAGGAGCCACCATGAACGCCACCGGTCCCATCAAACCTAAGCTGAAAGGGCTTTTCCCCAAGGATGTCACCAAGGAAGACCACAGCTCCGGAGCCGGTAAAGTGTATGGAAAGGGACAGCACAAAACCTCAGCTGGCTCCCAAGGCCCCTCACAAGATCTCCGTGGCAGGGCAATGAAACCACAGGCAACACAACGTTGGCAGTGCAGTGACGCCAAGCTGGCTGCCGACAGACACTCAAGGTCTCGTGTTGTTTAATCACGGCAGACACAACCTTCCTGTTATTCGCAGTCGTTCTTGTGCCAGCCCGCCCTGGTCTTCCCCCTTCCGAGCCACAGCTGCTGGGTGGCCTCGTTTTGGAGGGGGTCAAGAAGCAGGCGGGCTGTGGGGCTGGATCCAGCTCCTGCTGGCACAGGAGACCATGCGGCAGCTGCGTGCGGGGCACGTGGCAGCGGGGTTGTCTCTGTGGACACCCCTGAGGATGGGGCCGAGTCCCTCCATAATGGACCACTGAGTCAAAGCCCTGTCTCACTGCTGTTGGCAGTTGCCTGCAGCCCCGCCTGGCCCGTGTCCTCTCCAGAGCAGCCTCAAGGTCATGAAACAAGAGCCCCCACAAGGGCTGACCTGAACCTCGCTCCCTCCGTGGCCTGGCTGCCTGGAAATGGTGATTCGGCATGGGAGCAAAGGCAGCACACTGCTCTTCAAGAGCAGTGATGTTTCGGCTTTATATCTATATCTGTATCTGTATCTATATATAAAAATGTTTATTTTTTATATATATAAATATAAAAATATATATACATATTTTAAAAATATAATATGATTCAGGGGTCAGTCCTGGGCCCAGCGCTGTTCAACTTGTTCATCAGTGACTTGGTTGAGGGGACAGGGGGCACCCTCAGGAAGTTTGCGGACGATACCAAACCGGGTGGAGTGGCGGACACCCCAGAGGGCTGCGCTGCCATTCAGAGGGACCTAGACAGGTTGGAGAGTTGGACAGGGAGGAACCTCATGAGGTTCAACAAGGACAAGTGCAGGGTCCTGCACCTGG
>VZSV01000129.1:380115-391001 GCA_013398735.1 Nothocercus julius | reverse complement strand
AGGCTCCTTCTCTGAGATCTCCCAAACCCGCCTGGCTGCCACCCTGTGCCCCGTGCTCTGGGTGTCCCTGCTGGAGCAGAGGGGTTGGACTAGGTGATCTCTAGAGGTCCCTTCCAACCTCAACCGTTCTGTGATTCTGTGAAAATGTCAAAAACCTAGAAATTCTTCATCTACATTTTCAACTGTAACTATGGCAAGAAATCACCATCACCCTCTTTATTTGATGTAGACTCTGCACTGTGTCCTGCACCTTGCATGTGCATGAAGCTGCCCTTGGAAAAGAAAATTATGGGGAAGAGGCAAGTGCTTTCATATCTTATGCCAGACCCTGGCTGGTTTCAGCTGCAGCTCCGCTCAGCGTGGAGCAATTGGAGCAAAGACAGCAACCTCTGCCAGAACCAAGGGCCTGGAGTACCTTCAGATTAGCTTGGCAGTGGCTGCCCAGTCCCAAGCAAGTCATGCTCACTCTACAAATGCAGGTGGAACACCCCTGCATTAGTACTTCTCAACAGAGTTTGGAAAATTCTGCTGAAATAAATCTGCTTTTGAATAGTCTTTTAGGATTTGTACCACAAAGGGAGGGCTGACAGAAGGGACTTGTCTGGCCTAGTTTATGTATCTTGCTGACCTCCCAGGACTGGGTTCCCAAAGTGGCATGGGGAGTGTGTATAGCCCATTCATTATAGAAATCTGTAACTTTTATTAGCCCCAACCCCATTTGGCCTCTTAATTATCCTATGTCTCTCAGCTGGTAAATATTGACAAACATATAAATAAAATAACAAAAAATATCTTGTGTTGCCTCCCTCCCTTTCTCAACTGCCAGGGCCTCATTTGCCACCAGCTACAGCATCTTCGGTGTCTTTTCCTGGCCATGTATGATAAATACACAACAGTCTACAGGTGGATAAAGTTTTCCTTTAACATTAGTCATTCGGTTGTTCTGGATGTAGCCTCACAGTACTTTCATGTCACTGACAAAGTACACTGACAAATCAATAGCACAAAATACAAGGGACACTCCTGAGCTAGCTGGTGTCCAGGTGAGATGCCACTCCTAGGCAGACAGCATAACCGGGAAGCATTCCTGCCGGGAATAGCTTGGGCTGTGCTCAGCTGTTGCTGCAAAGGGGCCTTGGCTGCCCGAGCACAAGCCCAGCCCGTTGGTGAAGCTCAGGGCGCCTGCCAGTTCAGCGCTTGCACTGGTGTCACAGATGCGTGGTACCTCCAACTCAACCTTCAGAACGCCCCAAGCCTCAGCCCAACAAGGTCATCAGCAACCTGGTCAAATAGAAAACTGCTCAGCTTTGGGCAAGTAAGTTGGACTAGAAACCTTCGTGGGTCCCTTCCCATCAAAATCTTCATGTGATTCTACTGAAAGCCCTGCAAATAAGGCTGGTTAAAGCCAGCATCAGGGTGAAGAACAGACTCTTATGTTTTTCATTTTCTATGGCAGGTTGATTTCACAACTTAATTGCAGCAGAAAGTCTTCTCAGGCACTCAGAAAGTTCAAGCAAGCGTCACTTCTGGGTACGGCAAGTGTAATTTCTTCTGCACAGCCCCCTAACCCTGTAAAGTTCATCCCACCTCTTTCCTTCCCCCTTCTAGCACAACTCATCTTCCCCTCCCAAACAGGATGATCTCAACCCCAGTTGCATTAAATCATCTTTTAACATGGGTAGACTCAGACAAGTGGAGCACTTTATTTTTTTTTAAATCCTCCAGCTAGGGGTTCCGCATTACAGAGTGTCCGAGACAGTTTACAGAGGTCCCACCCTCAACCTCTCACTACCCCTCCCTGCCTCCGGGTTGTACTGCTAGAGCTGTTTGCAAGTCAGCGTTGCACAGGAGATCAGGAAAATGATCTGGCTTTAAAATAACCCTTTAAAAAAAAACAAAACAGAGGGATAACAGTTTTAGCTGCAGATCTTTTCAGCGTTCAGGTTTAAAGTGACCCTATACAGAGGTAGGAGCACATCCAAGAAGAGCAAAGACAAGCAGTTCAAGAAGACCAAGGGCCCGGAGTACCTTCAGCTTTAACAGCACAAACCCTCTGAAGTGCTGGGTGCTCATGTAATAAAGTTAAGTTTAACTTAAGTTTAAAGTTTTTGTCAGTCAAGCATACAAGTGAGCACTTGCCCATACATTCCGATTTACTGTTCAAAGCAAAAATCCAGACTAAATGAGCACAACCTTCGCCCTTCAGCCCAAGGGCCCTGGCACTGCACTCACCACAGGCCAGGACGTGGCTGAGGGGAGAGGCCTGACTGCAGCCCTCACCCTCACTGCTGGGTGTGTGATGGGCTCGAGCCGTGTCAGACCCCTGCCCCGCGGTCCCTGCCGCCTCTGCCTTATTCCCACCGCCTGCTCTGGCGGTGCATGGCACAGAGCTGAGAGCAGGTAACTCCAGGAACAAGAACAAACTAGACGAAAGCAAGAGAAGGAAGGGAAACTGTGGAGAGTGGAAGAGGGAGCCTGTACTTTGTCCTCCAAGCACAACCAGCTGCCCAGCCACTGCAGCTGTGAGCCAACGGCAGCAGGACAGAGGCAATACTCTGCTGGAAGGAGTGTTCATGCAAGGATATTAGGAAACATGAGCTCTGCTTAGCAAAACAGCCACAAACATTATAGTTTCAGGACTTTGAGGAGGAGGTTTGGATCCAAGGGACAGCTTTCTCATTCTGCAACCAGCAAGGGGGCTGCAGCCTCTTAGAACAGCCACAAGCTCCGATCTCTCTGATGCTACGTTTGCATAGCAGAAGGCTTTGCAGAAGGCAGTCAAGACATTGGGTTAAGAGGCATGAGGCTTCTGGACTTCAGGCTCTGAAACACACGCTGTTTGTCCTGCAAAGCAGGATGCACAAAGCCCTTTTAGAACTGCATGTCCTGCTGTCTCCAGATCAAGCAGCTCTGCTTCTCTGCTGGAGATGGGAAGCCAAGTACTAACCTGTGTGGCCATTCTCATGCCTTGATGACAGTTTGGCCTTCTACCTGGCTTCCCCACTGCCCTGAACAGAGTTTTGCCTTGAGAAAACATCTGCCTAAGACTGTGTGGGGGCATCCTCTTACAATCCATCTTTATTTGTAAAAATCCACATATAAAATCTTCAGATTCTTTCCTTTTACAAAAACAAAAAGGCACATAAAAACTACTCAATCTCTCGTCCCCATGGACTGATGGTCAGATACTCCCTCCCCTCCCTCCCTTGCTTTCTCCTCCAGTCCATGCTTCTTCATATTTCCTTCCAGTTCCAGCTCATTCCTGCCCAGGCACAAGTCTGCACTCGCAAAGATGAAGTAGGCACACAGGGGAGACGGTGGAGAGGTGGCGGTGGGCTGTGCGTGGAATGTTTTACAATTGCTTTTTAGTAGTAAGTCTCTTTTTCCACCCAACCTGAAGAAAAAGCAAAGAGAGCAAGATTAGGCTTACCAGACTGCCCGGGTGTGAAGGTCAGGAGTGCTCCTTTTGGGCTGTGACACTAGCATGGATGTTAAGTGCCAAGTTAAGGGCCCTGTTGCGTAATGGAAAATCTTGCCAAATTGCTGATGCTCCACAGCTTTCAGGCCCTGTTCTGGCTTTCTTAAACTACCCAGGCACTAATCCACCTTTTCTACCTAGTTTAGCATATTAGTACTTTTGCATGCTGGGGGAGAAGGCAAGAAGGTGACAGAGTAAGTCCTGAATTTGAACCATTTCCAATGCTGGGGCCACAAAGCAAGTCTCTGGGGAAGGAAGAGGACGGTCTTGCAGCTCACTGCATTCCCAACCAGCTCAACTGTCCAAGGAAAAAGCACACCAAAAAAAAAAAAAAAACATTCTAGCACAAGACTGAGCGTGCTGAACATTTTCCACATCTGCTTCACATGTCAGATGAAGAGCAGGCCTGACAGTCAGTAAAGTTAGCAGCATTGCTCCTTTCCAACTTTAATCCTGCCTGCTTTTAATTATACTCACTCCAGCAAAGCCAGCAGGATTCCTGAAGCAACAGCCCTTAACCCTACAGCTGCCCTCCAAAATCCTGCTCAGGGGCTGAACCGCTACAAGGCAAGGAGACTTCCTATGTCGGTGTTCAGTGTGCAGCACGGGGGGGCCTTGGGCTTGGTCAGAATCTCTGGAGATCATGGCCACGAGGACAACCAGGGAAGGAAAAACGCAGATTTTAAGCACATTCTTACCACCAGGGTTGCGTCTGATGATCAGCTTTCTGATTTCATCGTACAGGAATATGAGGAGGGAGTATGGGAAGGCACAGAACCACCAGGTCGGCCTGTTTGAGAGAGGAGTCAGTGAGAACAGAGGCAGAGCCTTACAGAAACACTCTGTCTAACAGAGCTTGGTCCATGACAAACAGTGCAGATCTTGGAAGTCAAGCAAGTCCCAGCTTGCCAGGGTGCCAACTCCCATAAGCTTGTGGCTCTGCCAAGAATCTCCTGAGCCAAAAGTTACCACCAAATTTCTTGCTGTAATCAATTCATCCACTTTCAGATTATAACTCCAACAAAAGGTATGTTGTAGCACCTTTGACCAGCTCAGCGCCAGCACCTCCCCGCTATTAATCTAGAAATACTTCCTCTAAGCACATGTAATTTTTGTACCCACAGCTCTGCTCGTTTGAATCGCGTTCATTTCCTCTTGTGACTTACGGGTGCTAACAAAACATATAGCCGCTGTAGGCATCGGGTGGATGCCAGATTTCTTGTCGGAAAACACTAACACATTTCTGAATGGAATGACAGATGTGCTAGCACGTTTTGCCACGAGAATTTTATGAACCTTAAGCTGTTAAAAATTTGTTCAAGTCTAAACATCTTGCCATGAAACGCTTCGCCACTGCTGGAGACGCTTAATCCTCCCAACTGCAGGGAAAGTTTGCATGTGCCACTGGTCATTCGCACAGATGCAGCATCTTTCCAAGACGCTGTGCAGCCCATGCTAGCTCTTTGGAGAGCAGAAAAAGCCACAAGATATTGTCACCAGTTCTCCAGAAAACTGGCCGATATTTTAGACTGTTTTCATTAGAGTTACAGTCCCATAGAAGGGACCACAAAACCCCACACAAGCACAGCAGCAGCTGCAAAGCACAGCAGCACAGCTGAGGTGATGCTGCTCAGGTGTAGTGGGGGCACTGAACTACAAGCTCTCCGCAAGCATTTACAAGCAGCAAAGAAAAGCAGATCAGATCATCTGCCTTTAACTGCCTCCCTACCCAAGCACTACTGTACGGTTCTGCTACATGAAAATACAACACAACTTACTTGAGAGGATACATCCTTAGAGCTACGTCCATCCCAGGACAGTAGGAGAGGAAGGCAGCTAGAGCAGTCTCCTCAAAGAGACCAAATATCAAAATCTTGTTCCTAGTAGAAGAAAGAGGAAAGCAGTCAGGGACAGAGCACCTTCACAGACAATTTATCCTAAAAAACACCTAGTTACCACACAGCAGAGACTGGAGGCACTCTGACCAGCAGCACACCCGGCTATCACCCCAACTGAGGGCATAGTGTCAAAGGCAGCCTTCATCTCTAGAGGGGCAGATAACACAGTTAGCCACCAGGCCAACTAGCCACTGCCTTCATCACAAGTTTAGAAGGCTGGGATTAACACCACCAGATCTCTGGCGACCTCAGCTGCTCTGCTTGCTGCACAAAGCTGCTGTGCTGGAGTTATCTCCCTGCATCTGAGGCATTTGAGGTGGGCCAGTCCCACAGACCCCACTGGAGATCAGCACTTCGCTTTGTCCCAGACTGACAGACTGCAGTAGATACTATGAAAGAGACACCTAGTCTTTTATCCACTAGGAAGGCACTGCTGGGTGTGAAGAATTACAATGCCACGTGTTGTGGAAAACATGGGGCCCCTATATCTCAGCTCCCCAAGGACAGCCTTACTTACTTCATCCCCTGCTGGAAGACAGAGTTCCTTCGGGTCTTACAAATGATCAAGTCTGCCCACTGCACAACCACAATGCTGACAAAGAAGGCTGTGTGGCAAGTGAATTCCACAATCTTCCTCTGCTCATAGGTCTAGAAAGCAGACAAATCGAAGAGCATTAGTTCTGACAGACTGCCTTTCCTTTCTTATGCTCACACTAAGCCAATGTTAGCACTCTGGCTGGCAAGCTCTGCCTTGACACATACCCATTGCTGCCCATAGCTGTCTTCCACATCGTTAATCCATCGGTCATCCCACTGAATTCTGATCCCTAACAAGCCAGATGGCCAGAACCCATTCTCTGCCATAATTACAAAATAGGTGAAGAAACCTCCAAGGGCCTGGATCATACCTAATGAGATAAGAAAGGGGGAATAAAATGCATAAAGCTACTGCATAATGTAGTCATAACAGACAAGCAGTTTGTTGGAAACTCCAACCATAGCAGAAGTAACTCCCTGGGGGACTCTGTCCCCCAGGAAGCAGTTGTAGAAATAGCTCACATTAAGATCAAACCCAGGGGCAGACCTTTTGCTCAGCAGCTCCTTCTCCCAACTTTGTACAGAGTTACCTATGTTCTGCCCTGCACCATGAAGGCATGGTACTCAAGGACACCAGATAAAACTCCCTTTGTATTCCTATTAAGCCTCACCTACCCCCACCCCTGGCAAAATACAGTCAAGAAGGTTCCTAAGGTCTGCTGCAATTAAGCAGGAGCTCCCATCCTGTGAACTGGGCACGTCTTTGTAGCTGCCTTTAATCAAGGCTCCTAATACTGTGTGTTTAGGGATATGCTAGAGAGAATCCTTTACTTCTAATTAAACTAACAATGGGATCTATGTTCTTGCTAAACAAGTCGGAACCAGAAGAGAGCTGATTGTGAGCCAGCTCTTTACAGTGCTAAGCAATTAAACAAAATTACTGTGCAAGCAATTCAATGGCTCAAGCTGCACAAGTTACTGTTATGTGCCATGGGGGCAGAACCAAGGCAAGTTCCACAGCCCAAAGTTCTGGTTTGCATATCCTGAGCCTCAGCCTAGCTGAAAAATAAGCAGAGCGTCACTGACCAAGGGTGGTACACAAGCCTCACCACGACCACGTCCATATGAGGACCAGAGCTTACCGATCTGCCCGTAGGCCATGCTGATCAGCCTTTCATTCACCAGCTTGTCCGCTTTGGGGTTTCTGGGCTGCCTCTTCATGATGTCACTCTCTGCTTGCTCATATGCCAAGGAGATAGCAGGTACCTTTGGTGGTGGTAGGGCAGCTGTTAGAACAGTTTCTATTCTCCACTGCACATTGACTTCCCTGACTCTGGTTTTCAGTCTGAACTGTTCAAAGGCCCCAGCTGTAGGATCCAGAGGACCTCACTCCCTTCCCCAGCTTGTCCTCAGATAGGACTGCAGCATCCTCTGACTTGGAGAACCAAGGATCTGAATGCTGGATTACAGGACCATCAAACAATCACTTATTTCAATTCAGAACACTAGGGCAAGCGACACATATTAGCATTTTCCTTCCACCTTTCTTTTCAAGGGGTACCTAGAACATGTCTTGGAGGATGGAAAGACTCACCATGTCAGTGCCCAAGTCAATGCAGAGGATAGTGACGGTTCCCAGTGGAAGGGGTATGCTTGCAATAATGAAGATCAGGAAAGGCGTGATTTCAGGAATGTTACTAGTCAAGGTGTAAGCAATGGACTTCTTCAGGTTATCAAAGATCAGACGACCTGGGACAAGGAAAAAAAGGGTAATACAGTTCTTGCTTATCAGCAGAAGACAGCCAAGTAGCTCATAGGTATCTCCAGGGGGCAACACTCTAGGACTAAGCACTGGTGCAGCTAACCAAGTTCTCTTGCTTGCAAGGGTGCTACACGAGGATGCAAGGACTGTGTATCCAAGCGCACGACCGTATCTGCACAGATCAATATTCCTGGGCACCGCAGCCAGGGCCCACGCACACAGTAGGAGGACATCAGACCCTTTTCTCCAGAGACCAAATAAGAGCCCCTAGAGGTACCCACTCTTCTGCTCCTGTTATTACTCCAGAACAAAATCTGTCAGCACATAATGATAACCATAAGGCGACAGTCACAGGCAAAGGACAAAGTAGTCTTTGATACTCAACTGCTTCCCACCCTGTTCCTCGCTGGATAAGTAGATATCCAGGTAGGAATTCAGGAGCCTGTTCCACCCTTGCCAGTTCAAAGGAACAATGTAGGTCCCACCGTAATGCAAAAGATTTTGAAGATAGCAAAAGATGTTTTCTCCCCCCACCCTTGAAAATGCTTGTCATGGTGACAAACTCAAATGAAAGGAAGACCTCCGACATCTCTACATCAGAGGGAATCAATAAACAAAATTGCTGAAGCATGTTCACACATTTCTGGACACCACTGCTCTAAAGTTAAACTCACCTTCTTCAACCCCAGTGACAATGGAGGCAAAGTTATCATCCAGCAGAATCATGTCAGCTGCCTGCTTGGAGACATCTGAGCCAGCAATACCCATAGCAACACCAATGTCTGCCTTCTTCAGGGCTGGGGAATCATTTACACCATCACCCGTGACTGCTACAATTGCACCCTAGCCACAGAAAGAGAGGTAGGAAAGACTGAAAAACATGTGCAAGATGTTTTGGACAACAGAGTTCTTCTGTCTTCCAGGAGAGGAAGCAGATATCTATTTCACTTTGCAGTAAAGAGACATCAATTTCTCTCTGAAGCCTCGAAATGGATGCAGGAAGGACAATGAGGCTCATAAGGGAATGCTGCTGCTCTTTCCAAAATAGATCTTGAATGATTTATGGCAGTGTTGCATCTTTTTCTTTGCTAAGCATCTTCAGAACATTTAGAGACTAAGTGCATTAGCTTTTTGCAGGAAGTGTTGCAGAAAGCATTGCTGCAGCACACCTTTCTGTACCGCAGACATATATAATACTAGCTGTTATAAAACACTGAAGTAAGGGGAAGTTCTGGAGTCTCCTTCCTTGTACATCTTCCAAACCCGGCTGGTTGCGACCCTCTGCCACGTGCTCTAGGTGTCCCTGCTTGAGCAGGGGGGCTGAACTAGATGATCTCTGGAGGTCCCTTCCTATTTCAACCATGCTGTGAGAGCAGCCAGAACTAACCCTTCAAGATACAGCCATAGCTGCCCACAAAGGCCAAAGTCTAGTCTGGCCTTTAATCTCAGGACACCAAGAAGGCTAAGCCTTGCCATTTCAGAAGGCAACACTGGTTGGTAGTTTATATGCAAGTCAAAGGACTTCCCTAATGCAAAACCTTGGGCTCTCTTCCTCTTTACCTGTCGCTGGCAGCCTTCCACAATTATAAGCTTCTGCTGAGGAGATGTCCTGGCAAAAACAATTTCTGTATGATGAGTCAAGATGTCATCCAGTTGCTCACTAGTCATGTCTTTCAGATCTGTGCCGTGAATTACGCAGGCCTTCGCATCCCTGCAATCGAGACAAGGTGATCACCAGTTAACGTACAGAATTTTAGGTGCATTTGCCCCTATTAATCTATGAACTCTCTAGTACTGTAAGGGAGAGAACTAGCTCCTGGCCGCACTTGACTAAATACCAGTCCAGGCAGCCCCTGCACAGAGGTTTTGGTGCTCCGAGTTTAAAGACAGATAAGCAACACAAGGAAGAAGGCAACATAACAGTGCTGAGCAACACACAAAAGCCCATGAGCAGCCCAATTGTTTCTATGGTTTTAAAAGCATCAGGACAAAGACTGTTTCACAGTTCTTGCTCTCCCTGCAAGAAGGGAACATCTGATTCAAACAGTAAGCTTGCAATATCAGAGGAGATGCTATGGTCTTCTGCAGGCAATCCTTTTTGCAAGCAGCTGTTCAGCTACACTTGGCTCTCCCTAGAGAGCTCTTGCTGTGTCAATCCAGTCTCTGTTTTATGCATTTGAGCAACAAAAGCATGCAACATTTATATTTAGACTAGTTTGGTACCCTGCATGCTATGGCAAAATACCACCTCTCTAACACAACATACCATCCCTTATAGGTCCAATAAATTAATCCTGCAGCTGGTGACATCACACAGTTTAGACGGGGAAATTCCTTCCCCACCCTTACAACCAGCTGCTAAAATGCTCAGTCACAGAGCTCAGCAATCCTCAGTCCACATTAGTAGGTTATAAAATTACTCTCCATAAAAAAAGGAATTCAGCCACAATATTTGTCTTCCCCAAGCAATTCAGTCCACAGGGTGTCTCTATCCACAGTTCATAAGCTGCATGGCTACCCTCCAGCCCAAACAGAGGCTGGGTCAAGCTAAGCAATGCAGACAGCCCAGCCACTCTGCAAACAGCCCGCTTATGCCAAACCACATTTTCTTAGGATGTCTCAGTTCTCCACGACGCTATCACACACACATTAACCCCTAAGAGGAAAGGGAATCCCATCTTCACATTAAACACTTTGATTCTGCTTGTAGTGACCAAACAGGCTCAATTCTTCTATCCAGCCCTAGGACCTGCTCTATTTGTCGACCTGCAAACAGACCCCGAACAGAGTTCGATAGTACAGAGCTCTACCTCGAGTGATCAAGTCTACAAGCAGTATTTTGGCTCCTTTTTCTCAACAGCCTAAACCAGTTAACCTGAGTTGACCCCTTTTTGGCCCATTCAGTTTGCATGGTGACCAACCAACTAGTCATTTTCTTTGTGTAAGAATTTTCCCATGAACCTATAAGAAGTACTTTGTAAATAAGCTTGACTAAATATATGTTTAGGGGCCAAACTAGACAACTAGACTTAGCCTCTATTTAAAGACCCAATTTCACAAGAGTTTGTGGTTTCAGACTCTGGAACAGCACTCCTTCAACTGTCCCCAGGCAGCCATCTCCCTTCTCCATGACTTTTTTTCTTTAAGCTACTCTTTTCTGCCCTCTACACTGGGCCCACATATAGAGCTTACTAGTGACATAAGCCAGTGG
>VZSV01000129.1:369273-380010 GCA_013398735.1 Nothocercus julius | reverse complement strand
TGTTTCCTTGTCCTAATGTGGGGACAGAGAGCTGTGGAACAGGAAAAGCAAAGAAACTGCTCAAGTTTTCTGCGTAGGCCTTATCCCCAGCTATTCTCCCTGTGCAAGAGACTGGTATTTACAAACAGGTTCAAGACAGCTTGGCGCCTTCTTCACGTAGCACATGATATGTGTAAGAAGAGCCACCACATGCTGAGCTAGGCAGGTGTTCAGCTTTTCATGTCTGGCGAGCGATGCCGCGAGATGAAGCACTTGCTTCTTACTGTCTTGCAAAATTATCTTCTGCACCACTCTGGCGATCGTGCCCCCCTTCCCCACAGGGCAGTACCTTCGGTTGACCTGGCTGACAGGAATGTTGAGCCGAGCAGCGATATCTTCCACGGTCTCGTTGCCTTCAGAGATGATGCCGACGCCCTTGGCAATGGCTTTGGCTGTGATCGGATGGTCTCCAGTTACCATGATAACCTGAAATGCAAACGGGAGGCTACTGTGAAAGCCTTGCCTTTACTACAGAGCAGCACTGCTCCAGAGATTAGGTCCCTACACACTGAAGGCCATGTGGCTTTTGCTGTACAAAAAGGTACAGAGCTAGTCTGAGGTACAGACAATATAACCTGCTACCAGTTTGCAAGGGTTTAAGGTGAGTGGAAGATAAAAGTTGTTAGTCTTAAGCCAACAGATTTCCAGTTTCACTTCCAATCTGTGCTTTGCTCATACCTGCTCAGTCAGCAGTAGGGGACATCTGAGCCAAATCAGATGCTCTGAGATAAAACCAAATTATCAGCGTCCTGTTAGGGCACTAAGTTTGGCATCTGACTCATTTTTCAGCATGTAATACCATCTCTGGAATTTAACTCAGGGACATTAAGCCCAAAGCATTTGTTAAACCCTGAAAAAATAGGTTTTTAGAAAAGCATCGGATCAATACTTCCCTTCACTCATGTTTCAGCATTGCCCAGGAAATGTGAAGCCCTGTATACCCATAGATTTAAAAGCATGGCTATTTTCAGCCCAAAAAGAAGCTACCTTGATTCCAGCACTTCTGCATTTGCCAACAGCATCTGGCACAGCAGCACGAGGAGGGTCTATCATAGACATCAGCCCAATAAAGCAGAGTTTCTCTACAGGAAAGTTTACTTCATCTGCATCAAATTGGAAGCCTTCAGGAAACTGATCGTCAGGTAGAAGCAAGTGACAGAAGCCTGCAACACATTTAAAGACGTTTTTATTCTATTCCAATGTACTGGGAGGCACAGATGGAGAGCACTGAACACTGGCTGCTTCTGCCAGCAACTACACAGGAGTAACAGGGCAGCCTTGGTGTTCAGGAACTGAGGCAGGGCTATTAGATAGGAGTCACACTCATGCCCATTCTGATAACTAATAGCTGTTGCTAGGTACCCAGCCACAACTTGGTTCACGTGCAGTGGAGCCAATTTAATATGACGTGAGCCCATGGAAACTAAAGGACCCAAAAGCTTCATTGTGATCTAGGCAACGCAGTTGCTGGACAAGAAAGGACCCTGCAGGCTGCCTTTTAGATTAAAAGCTAAAGGCAGGACTGTTCCTATACGAATTGTTGAGGTGACCTTGACTCTGTGCTATGGTTACACTGTGGGAACAGGTCACAACCCTACATTTAATCTGCACAGAAGTATGAGGGACAGATCTTTTGTGATTTACCAAGACTGCTTTTCCTCACCTAATACTCTCTCTCCAAGGCCTCCCAACTCAAGGTAGGCATTCTGAAAAGCATCTTTTGTTTCCTCGTCCAGTGGTTGCTCTTTGCCATGAATGAGAATGGAGCTGCAGCGATCCAAGATCCTCTCTGGGGCTCCTTTCATCACCAGCAAGTAACGGGATTCTGATGGATTTGCATTCTTGTGGATAGACAGCTGGGGTAGAAGAAATTCAACAGTTTTCTAGACACGTGCAGCAAAGTACATGAATAAACACCCAAAGTACATGAATAAACACCATCACTTAATGTTTGTGACTACAGTAGCCCAGAGCACTTTGCAGCATACTGCTCTGGATTTTCACATTCACCAGCAGTATGAAGACTCCTGCAATCAGGAGAGTTCTTTAACACAATATTATAACCTCAGGTGTGGCTGGGGCTTTCTTTTATCCACGTTCTGCCTTTAAGAACACTCTTCTGCAAACAGATTGCCAGATTTGAGCTCTTCTGTTCTCCCTGCAGCCTGACTGCACAGGCAGAAAACATGCAGAAAACATGACAATTCCTCCTCCTGCAGCTGATACTTCTGATACTTGAGTGTCAAGAGAGCTCTGAAAGCACTTACACAATATAAATGAGCATGACTTGTTACTGAAATTCACAGTCCTGGGTACTTTACAGGTAGTGCTGGCTAGATAAGGTTTTGGTGCCAAAACAAGTTTTGGCGACGCTGCCGGTGAATTCACATAAACACTTCAAGTGATGGCTCTCCTTCAAGAGGGCTCTCACTTACCTGGTACTTGTTGGTGGAGTTAAATGGTATTTCCACCACTTTGGGGTACCTTTCTCTCATCTCTTTGACAGAACCACAGCACAGTTCAATGCATTTTAGAAGTGCTGACTCAGAAGCATCTCCTGCCACAGCCCTCTGAGGAATAACAATAAGAATGAACTAGAGCACATAGCATCAGACTCACCACAGAAGATCAGATATTTTGAAAGAGTATATATATATTCACATCTGCCCCATTCCAGCGTCAACATAACAAGACAAAAGAGCAGCAAAGAGAAACAGCAAAGGATAAATAATTCTGTTAGCTAGCACTGACAACAGATACTGCATTTCAGAATGCCAGGCCTTCCAGTCTGAAAGAACTGTAGTCCTCCAATGATAAATCCAATACTCTTACTAAAGGGGAGGGAAAGCCAGATAACCAGGTACAGTCAGAAAACGAGGCTAGAAGGGAACTTTGAGAAGAACTAGGATAGGGGATTTCTTAATCACCTGCTGTTCTTCATGGCAAGGGGCATCTTTATGTACTCTTTCACCTCAAAGCAAAATCAACTTATAAAGCATCTGGCAGCAAAGTTTTAACCTGCTTTCTCCAAAGCAAGGTTAACACTGGCAGAGATTGTGGGGCAGAGTTCCCAGTCTTGGAAATCTGAATGCTCTCAGTGTTCTGCCCAAGCTTCTTCTGCTGCAATTTAAATCCATTGTTCCTCACCCTTCTGTCCCCTCTGTTGAGCAGATGATTTTTTTTTTTTTTTTCCTTTGTACTTTAGTTTCAGGTTTAGGTCACAGTTCAGGTGCTGGAACCTGGACTGATCCTACAGAATTTGCACTAGTGCTGAACCAGAAAAAGCTTAAAAAGCTAAGATCTGCCACTGAGAACAGAATGGCTAAAGACAAATAATCCCACAACCTGCTGCTCCCCCACCTCTGGTATTCAATTCTCCCAGCTCCCAAAACTGGGTGTTGCTGCTTTTAAACATTTAGACACCAAAAGGTTAATTGTTGGAAGGGGCAAGCAGTGGAAACTGCCTAGGAAAGCTTTAATCTCACTACCTAGATCTATCAAACATCCTACTTGCCAAACAGACTGTAGGCAGCAGCAGACAGCAGGGAGCTTGCTGTGAGAAATGCTCTCCCAGTCCCATGTACTATGCCCACAGCAAGTGGGCTATTAGAAGTGCTAGACTGCATGAAAGACCAACAGCACACATGCCTGTCCACTCCACAGTTGCTGCTGACACATGGTGTTCAGCCTCACTATTATGTGGAGTGGGGAGAAGGAATATGGCAAGCGCTTCTATTAAGAACTCACCTTAAGAATAGGCACATTGTCCTGGTTGGCTTGAAACACGGCACGGTTGCAGAGACCTGCAACTCTGGACAAGGCAGTCCAAGTGGCTGAACTCTTGTCAAAGGAAGCACCTGAAAGCAAGGGAAGAGTGTCAAGAAAACAGGCTTAATGGTGAGAAGTCTTCTTTAGCTTACAGGAAAAGGAAGCTCACTTATAGCCTGTTAGCCCACTAAATTTTTTCCCTCCCTGCTACTTTGCAGGTACCTGGTGAGCAGCTGATTCTTCGAAATAGTCTGAGGATAAAGTAGCTATAGAGAAAGAAGATACCTTGCTTTCAAGATTCCAGACAACAACTGCATCCAGTAGCAGCAGAAGCTAGGCTGACAACAAAAAGCAGGAGCAAGTAAATCTGGACAAATAACATCATTTCAAAGGAAGCAACTCCCAAAGGAATAATGCTTAAATACAGAGAGATCCTACTTCACCCATATGGGCTCTTAGCTGGCTTCAAGGGAGATGAATTGAACAGAGAGATAATCGATAAACTAATATACTTTCCATAAAGGGAAAGTGAATAGGTTTACTTCTACTGCAGCCAAGAAAAGTATTAGCAAACCAAATCTGAGGGCTTCCAAATAATACTTCATATTTTTAGCTTTTTTTAAAACCACTAGTACAAAGTACCAACTAAGAACAAAGCAGCTCTCAAAAATGGTTCCTACAAGCATGATGCTTTGAGGCAGAGAGAGGGAAGGAGTAGGAAAAAAAGATTATGTTAGTAACATGGTGCAAGCATAATATTTCATAAGGTAGATGATAAGGTGGATGATACAGAAATTCTGAATTTGGCCACACTAAGCTGAGTTCTGAAGAGATAAGCACCCCTTGCTCAGCAGAATAGTGTGCTGAGATACCGCATTCTTACCAATATCTGGAAGAAACTTCCTGTTAAATCTTACAGCGGTTTCATTCATTGCTACCACTCTGAACACAGCCAGGCCATTCTGGGAAAACTCCTGTTCTCAAGGGCAGCCAACTGTTTCAACATGCAGATTTCAGCATATGCCCTAGAGTTATTATCAGGGTCAATATCTCTCCTCCTTGCACTTTCAAAGCTGTGTTTATGCTTTAAGATGGGCAAATCCATTTGGTGTATTTTAGCAAAAACAATCAGGTGTTCAAGAAAGGAACAGCAGATATTTTTACCTAGAGGACAAACTAAGGGGCAGAACATTCTTGAGTCCCAAATTCCAATGGAGAAATTTGAAGCAAGAGTAGCCTATATGGCATTATCATGACGGTTTAATCAATTAATGTACAAAACTTCCCCTGGGTCATGCCAAGTCTTTTAATACTAGTTTTAGATCACGTTACAAATCCTTGCACTGCAAACCAGCCTTGGCCTGGAGAGCTACAGACAGAGGAGTTCTTAGAAGCACAGGTGTACTAGAAGGCCCACAGTAATCCCTTTATAATGAGATGCCTCAAGGACAAAGATATAGTCTTACCACTCTGGTTCTCTGTAGTATCAGCCTCATGAATTTGATTATCAAACCACATGTGCGCAACTGTCATGCGGTTCTGCGTCAGAGTGCCTGTTTTGTCAGAACAGATGGTTGACGTTGAGCCCAGGGTTTCCACAGCTTCCAGGTTCTTCACCAGGCAGTTCTTACGAGCCATACGCTTGGCAGTTAGTGTCAGACACACCTGGAGACAATGGAGAAGACAACGGTTTAGATATCCTTGTGCACCAATACACGGCTACCCAACTCACTGCACACATGGAATGACAAACTTGTATGTCCTCCAGAGATTCTGTAACTTCTCCACACTCCTTGTCCCATGGCAAGATAAGGAGCAACAGCCCGGTCCAGCTGCTAGGTTTAGATACTCTCCTTCTCCACAAAACCTTCAGAAAGAAGTGCTGGACACTTTTACAGGTACCGCATCACAGGCGTGATGTTTGCAGCAGAGACTCATTTCTCATTGGAGTGAGGTCTGGTTTCATTGTCCCAGAGCTAAGTGGCTTTTAGCTCGAAGAAAAGAGACTCAACAAGGTTCAGTCTTCTGCTTCTCAGTGCATTAGGAAGGAAGCACACCTTAGACTAACATTTTAGCTAGTGCTGTCGCTCTGCAGTCACAGAAACTTTTAAAATAGGTGGAGACAGGCCACGTACAAGGAGGCCCAAATTAGGCAATTAGGCAGCCCAGCACCATTTCAACTCTTCATTACTCAGCTCATCTGCTGCTCTGCACCCTAGAATTTCATGGCGTCTGTCCCTGTCTCCACCACTCTCTACAGTTGAGCAGGTCTATGTATTCCCACCATTCCTCTGAGAAATGAAATTCGAAAGACCCTGTGCAGCTCCCAGATCAAGAGCTGGACTACAGTAAAACTTACTGGGGGCTCTGCTAATCCTTCCGTGTCTGTGTGTATGGAAAAGAAACCTTAAACCAACTGCTTTTCTAACAGAAGGGACCGTCCTTGCTGTAGGAAAAAGGAAGGCATGTCCAGAACTCCTAGCCTTGCTCCTTTCAGTTCTATGATGCCAAGCAGAGGTGCAGGTCCGCAAGTTAGGGACACACCTATATGGAACAGCTGCAAAACCTGTCATCCACACAGCCTTGCTATCTTACTGATTTGAGCAAGTTTACAAGGCCTGGCCTTATGCATTCAGCACTGAGAATAAGGTTTACTGCTGAGAACACATCAAGCACAGAGCAGTATTTCTTGAAGAACCACACGCAAAACCCATTCCACCTTCTCCCCCAACTTCACTCACCGTGACAGTTGCAAGCAGTCCCTCGGGGACGTTGGCAACAATGATCCCAATGAGGAAGATTACAGCCTCCAGCCAAGTGTACTCAAGGATGAGTGAGAGGATGGAGAAGCTGATGCCCAGGAATACAGCTACCCCCGTGATGATGTGGATAAAGTGCTCAATCTCCATGGCAATGGGAGTCTTCCCCCCTTCCAGTCCAGAAGCCAGGCACGCTATACGGCCCATCACAGTGCGGTCCCCAGTGCTAATGACAATGCCACGGGCAGTGCCTGGAAGAGAGGCAGGCTTTAGAAACCAAATTCTGGCTTAAAATCTACTGAGCACAAACTAAAACCAGACACGCTAGGGCTCCTTCAGCCTGTCCTGGAGTTCAGCAAGCCTTGTCCAAAACACTCGAGGTGGGAGTTTGACTAAGCCAAAATCTCCCACCGTAGCTCTTCTTTACTGTCTAGCTCCAACTCCTTTTGCTTAACAGGATAGCACAAGATTCCTGAATAACTATGTTGTATGCCCTCTCCCAGGGAATCAAGAATCTACTTGGTTCAAGTGCCAATTGCACAGAAAG
Source organism: Nothocercus julius (assembly GCA_013398735.1). Classification (NCBI taxonomy): domain Eukaryota; kingdom Metazoa; phylum Chordata; class Aves; order Tinamiformes; family Tinamidae; genus Nothocercus; species Nothocercus julius. The sequence continues at coordinate 372,897 of VZSV01000129.1, read as the reverse complement.
CTAGAGGAAGTCACTCCAAGAAAGAGGTCGTGCCCTCTTCCCTTCTTTAATAGAAGGCCCATTTTTTTCCAGTCCACGACTCTTGAGGAGGATCAAGAACATGCCTCATTCTTGCAAGGTTGGGAGAGGGGGAAAGGAGAGGGGAAAGACGAGTATGAAAAGTTCCAAGTACTAAAGACATGTTAATTTGGGGGTCAATTTGCTGTCAGGAGAGAACACGGTAGTGTAAAAAGTCAACTTCTACACCATCATTGGGCAAGTCACACCTTGATACCTTTGCGGATGTGGATAAGATTACATGGACTTTGGCACAAGCAGTGCCTTTCACCACACTCATGAGCTGCTACAGGAAGTTCTGCCTGAGATGTTCTGGAGTTCCTGCCTTCTGCAGGAGCTGTATTACTCCCAATAGCTCCACCTGACCTTTTTGCTTCATCCTTGGTGTCTACCCTTTAACACTGCTGTATTTAGACAATCAGGCTTGAAGATCCATCATATAGTTGCCAATATAAGCCCCATTTACTGCACTGTATCCAGAATGAGTTGTAAAAGTTACACATCCTCCGAAAGGAGCTAGAAACCCGATAGTGTCACAGTCTTCTCTGCCCATTGCACAAGTACTGTAGTTGGAATGGACAGAGTCTTTGATGGGAATGTCTAGCCTGCTCTTGTACCACAGGACTGGGCTCCCAAATGCAGCACTAATCATGAACAGCACTCATATTGCTTACCTAAGCAGTTCATTCCCTAGCACTATTAATACTTCACAAAACTAGGACAGTCACAGACCTTCTACACAGTTGGTGGAAAAGAAGGCAATGTTCCTGGTCTCCAGTGGGTTCTCATTGGTGAAGTCTGGAGATCTGGTCTGAGGCTCAGATTCCCCAGTGAGAGAGGAGTTGTCCACCTGTATGGAAAAGATTACTGCTTCATACACAAGCAGGCAGATGCTTCAGTGGTGAAGGTTAACACTATGCACTGCCACCTTTCTCTTCCACAGCCCACTGGTAGCATAGAAGACATTCTTTGAAACCAGACTGATCTATCATCCTTCATTACGGCACAAGGTTTTCAAAAGCATGGTCCCCACCGTACCTTGCAGCCATGAGCAGATATGATCCGAAGGTCAGCTGGAATTCTGTCTCCTCCTTTCACCTCCACCAGATCTCCAACTACAACACCTTCAGCATTTATACTCATTTTCTCACCATTTCTGACCACAAGAGCTTGCTGAAAAGACAGTAGAAATAACCTGTGTCAAAAGCAACTCCTAAGAAGGTGCATGAAATCTCTGAATCTCTTAAAATAACAGTTACAGGGTTCTAGAAAGTTTCTGCTTTCACCTCAGATAGGAGTGTGAAGAAAAATTGCTGGGTTTTGATACTGAAGTTCTTGGTTGCCAGGACGCAATTAAGATGGTTAGGTATGATATTGACCCTCTTTACAAAGGGATTTGGGGTTTAAGGAGTACTGATCACACAAATTACTCCACAGACTATCCAGGGAGTGGCCTAAGACTGTTAATAAACCTGCAGAACTGCCCCGGACTAGTAGCATGACCACTGGAAGTATAATTGGAGTTGTTATACTCCTCAACATTAAGAGCAAGTTACCCACACTGGCAGCTTGGCACAAGAGACATATTGCCTGCTAAAGACCAATACATACCATTCCCATCAAGGCAGGCCTTTTTCAATTGAAACCCATGCTTAAATGCGGTAAAAGGCCCAAGTGCTGAGCTACAGCTCAGCAGGTCAAGCAAATCAGTTGTTCCATACCTGAGGCACCATGTTCTTGAAGGACTCCATGATCTTGGAACTTTTTGCTTCTTGGTAGTAAGAGAAACAGCCAGTAACAATAACCACAGCTGATAACACAATGCCAAGGTACAGCTACAAGGAACAGAAAAGAGTGACTGAGAACATGATTTGTCTGAAAGGCCTACCGTTTCTCTAGATCAGTTGCTTAGCAATTAAGTGCCCCAATACAAAGTGTGAAAGTACTTGCAAACGCTGTACATTTTGTACACAAAGGCTGCCCACGAGCTAGTGCTGTTAAAACAACGTATGAAGGAAGTCAGCTGTTTCTTTCATTATGTGGAAGCTCTCCAAGACATGTTAAGCTCACCCACCAAATTTCCCGTGCTTATGGGAAAAGCTTCTGGACTGAATGCTTAGAGAAAGTAGATCTTTGAGGAGCCAAATGGGCTGCTCAGTCTGCCTTTGAGGTAAAGCAGACATTTTTACTCACATTATCGTTACTGGGCTCCTCTCCCGTTGCACTTTCTATGCCATAAGCCAGAAAGCACAGAAGAGCACCAATCCACAGCAGGAGCGAGAATCCTCCAAAAAGCTGCCGACAGAACTTGACCCATTCTGGAGTGGTTGGTGGTGGGGTGAGGGCATTCGGGCCATCACGGGCCAAAATCTCAGCTGCACGTGCAGGTGTCAAACCCTAGAAGGGAGGAGAAAAGAGGGAGTTCCCTTCAGGGACATTGTAGCAGCGCTGACCAGAGAAGGTAGTTTTCAACTTCAAAAGTAGTCGAAGTTTTGCATCTTCAGCTCAAAAATGCAGGAGTGATGTCACAGCAACAGGGAGACTGTAATAGGGAAAGAAAGTCTGCAAAGCTGCCAGGACTCTGCAGCACAACTGCAAAATGCAAAAGCTTTACTCTAAAAGTGGAGCTGGCAGACGCTGAGCTGTCTACAGACCCTGGAACTATAAACACTGAGGAAAGGCAAGATGAGGTGGCTATAGCAGTAGACTTCCAAGCTCTGAGAAGAAGCCCAGTCCAAATTATAGGACAAGTGAAAGCTGGGAGCGATGAAGACAACAGTTAGCTTGCTATGAAGTTGAGCTTTTAGAAGCCATAGTCTTTGACAGAAGGATGCAAGTGTCTATGCTGTAAGGGTAAGAACACACTTGCTGCTGCCACATGTAATCAGGTTTAAAAAAAAAAAAAAAAAGCAAATAAAAAGTAAGTGAGGAGGAAAGGCATGATACCACTGCAGTGCTACTGCACTGAACTTCAAGGTTAGCTAGGGCATCTACTTACTTTCATTAAAAAAAGAATAAAATTTAACTGCCATTTTGTCCCTGGACATGTGCTGGCTCACTAGACTATTTGCAACAGGAGACAAATGTTTGCCTTTATTAAAAGCTTCGAGGGCGGGGAAAATCCAAGAATCAACTTGACCTTGGAACAACCCAAAGGCAGATAACAGTGACTTTGTTTCTAACAAAGTCATGGAACTATAACAGCCAGGCTGCATAGTGGAAGGACAGAGAAAAGTATTTGTGAGCTCATCTATTTTCCCAAAGCCTGGGAAACTTAACTGGAGGAGTTGAGATTAAAAAAAAAAGAAAAGACCACCCAGGTCTCCCTTTCACGAAACACTAAGCTGAGGCTGTTCCTTTTCAGACCAGGACAAAGATGAAGGGAAAATAAAGTCTACCTACCCGATTCAAGTCTGTTCCATATTTACGGTGAAGTTCATCAAGGCTCAGCTTGTGGTCATCCTGAAAAGACAAAAAAAAAAAAAAAAAAAAACAGTGAGTGGAAGGTAACAGTCCCTGTAAATAGGTCAACAAGAGTCCAGTGATTTGTCTCCCTTTCCCCACCCC
>VZSV01000129.1:330293-360807 GCA_013398735.1 Nothocercus julius | reverse complement strand
GCTGGAGCCGCGGCGGGCGCGCGGTGCCGCATAGCGCCATGCGCCTTGCCGGCACGCTGACGTGGTCGCGCCGAGCAGGGCCGTGGCCTTCCCTGCCCGCCACGCTTCCCCGCCGCGGCGAGCGCGGCCCTTTCCCACGGCCGCTCTGCAAGCGGGCTCGGCCGAAAGGAGCGGGACGCGTGCGGCTCTCGCGCCGTGGCCAGTCACGGAGTACGCGCGTTTTAGCGAAGGATGTTCCGACGTGAGGATGACGGGGTTTTTTGCTGTGAGGGTGGTGGTGCTGCCCGGCGGTTCGCACCCGGAGAGGCTGCCGTGTTGCCCTGTGTCCTTGTCCCAGGCAGGCTTGACCTGGGCCACCCCATTGAACTTTGCAGCCAGCCCTGCTTGGAGCATTCAGGACTTCAGGTGGTTCCTTTACACAAATGTTGCTCTCTTATTCTCTGCCACCGCATTAGGTGCTCAGTTGACTTGGGCGTCATGATGCCTGAAACGCTCCAAACCCGATAACCTATGGCTAAATCTCCTCTGCACGCCAGTATATGTGAATAAAGTTGACAAGACTCTAAAGGCTTTAAAGTTCAGTAATTACTATAGGCTCAGGACTCAGTGAAAAGCTATGGGGCAGGTTTCTATGCCCTGTATTGCTGAGGAAGTCTGACTAGGTGATCCTCATGGTCTCTTTCATATTTAAAAATCTGGGAAAAATGGATGCTAAAAATACTACTCCGTGCGCGTGTGTGATCAGTTTGCTTTTTAATTGTAGCTTCACACAGCGTCAAAGAAAAATCTGCAGCTCTTTGCTCATGACAGCTTAGCAGAGCCTACAGGAGCTTGTGTGTGCTGGAAATACCCACCACACTGTGCACGTGTTTCAGTAGCCTCTTCCCCACAGGAAGGCTTCCCAGCTGAGGGCCCACGGACACGGGATTAGCTGTGAGCGTGCTGAGAACTTCCTTGCAGAGAAGAACTCGCATTCAAGTAGTTAAGCTCCATCCTAGTACATTCAGGTAGTTAAGTTCCATCCTAGTAAGCAGAGTTTGAATGCCCTTCAGCAGAAGACAGCTTCAGCCTTTCAGGTCCTGGACCTCATGCCTGAGTCCGTACAGACGAACGAACACTGCATTTTGGGATTCCTGGTGAAAGGCTTGGCCTGTACAGTACTGAGACACTTCTAGGACCAAACACAGTCAACTTTAACGTAAAAACCTGTGGTGAGCGCAGATACAATTCTGGAATCCAAGGAAGAAGGGTGTTTTTGGAGTCACATTTTTAGCCTTCTGCCTGAGATCCATTTTATGTCGCTGATGGTCTTTTTTGGATCTGGCACTGTTTTGACAGACTTGGAGACAGAAGCCTTCTGTTTACCTAGAGAACACGTGGTGCCTGGACAGCAGTCATGCTGCACCATCTAGACCCCAAGGCAGAGCTCTCACTTAGCTCTCATTACGCATCTTTCAGGTTTTCTTTTAAGATTTCCCATAACGTACCACGTCTTGCCAGCTGAGGGGAGGTATTAGGAACTAGTTAGGAATTTCGGAGCTGAAATCACCTACTCATTCCATTTTCACTCTTTGTCAAACTTCAGTTTCTTTCAGTGTAGCTGTGAAACATCTTACATGTGACACTAAAAAACCTCGAAACAACCTCCAAGACAATTTGCTGCTTGAAGTGAAACAGCTGTGGCCTAAGCAGTATAGCTGAGATGGAACAGTGTGAATTTGAGCCATCATTTGCTTTGGGATACTTGACATGTTGCCACTTCTTCATAACATGAAGCCATAGCGTGCTATGGTAGTGTTGCAAGTTTACACCTCGTATCTCTTTCAGGAGAGAAATGTGTCCCGGTTCTCTTAGTGGCAGTGATTTCAGTAAGATCAAATCCATAGGGATCAAAGTAAATACCATTATTTAAAACCAGGCATAGAGGGTAAAGTACTTGTATTCTCCTCCCCAGACAGGTCTAAGAGAGATTAGCTTAAAAAAAAAAGAAGAGCATGAAAAAGAAAAAAAAAAAAAAGAAGGAAAGCTCTGATTTCAGTAACTAGAAGCAATTACAAACTCTTTTTGATACTCTAGCAGGGTGACTGAGGAAAGTAGAGATAACACGGAGGGAACTTCACTCTTGCCAGTGGATTAAATCCAGGCAAGTTTTACTATCTGAAAATTCTTGCCTCGTGGCTTGTGAGTCCCACTCACTTCAGGCTGGGAGTAATTGTGAGTCTTTTTTGAAGATCTGGTGTTTTTTCTTTCTTTTTCCTTCTGACCATTCATTGTTTGTGGTGTGCTTGTGGGCTGCTAAAATTCCTGGGGTAGGTAGTGCTAGCTGCCATGAATGGAGAAAACGGGCATTGTGAAGATAGTGCAGGGCGCCACATGAATGCCTCCTGCTGTTATTACCCGCATGGGCATCATGCAATCCTTCTGTAGCATGTTTTACGCTGAGAATTGGAGACTGTTTTGCAGGAGGGAGTTTTACTGTGCCCATCTTAGGGATGGGAAAGCAGCGTCACAGAGGGGAGAAGGCAGGCATGCAGAAAAGCTCTGGCAGATTCTAGGTAAGAGTCCAAGGGTCTTTCGCTGTTGTTGCTGGATACAACAGCTTTTACTCAGGCAGAGAAGACTGAAAGGGGATCTTATCAATGTATACAAATATCTTAAGGGAGGGTGTCAGAAGGATGGTGCTCAGTGACAGGACAAGAGGAAACTGGCGCAAAGTGAACGCAGGAAACTCCATCTGAGCATGACAAAAATCTTCATGTCTGTGAGGGTGACAGAGCACTGGAACAAGTTGCTCAGAGAAATTAAGGAGTCCCCTCTGGAGGTACTCAAAATCCTGTGCAACATGCTCTGAGTGACCCTGCTTGTGCAGACAGGTTGGATTAGATGATCTCCAGAGGTCCGTTCCAGCCTCACGCTCTGTGATATTGCTGCTTTAACTGACAAACTGCACAGACACAACTTTGCCCCTTTGCAATTGCAACAGCCTAGGGCTGCATTTGCTGGGAAAGCAAGGATGTTAGATCCCAGTAAAGGATGCTACCTGGCATAGGAAAGGACCCCCTCTCCTACCATGGTGCCTTTCTGTGGGATCCCCTGTGTCGTCAGTGCTTTGCATATGTTGCAGCAAGTACCATGCTTTGGCCTAAGTCTTGAAAAGCTTCTTCTTCTGTGGCAATTACATTTGTGCGCGCTGGGAGAATTTGCCTTTGGACAGCACTGTGCCATTCACTTCAGAGATGACAAGTTCCTGCATCTCCTACTTACTCAGCAAAACAAGGGAATGCGGCTGGACCCAAATAAGCTATTTCTCCTCATCCATTTCTCCCTTATCTGTAGAGTCTATAGAGGATGAAGTTACCTACAGAGCACTAAAGCAAGCAACAGGAACAGCCGCTGTGCAGATAGAGGCAATCAAAAGGGATTCATACTTTTTAAAGGATAATTTGCTTAACAGGGGACAGAGAACACAAGGTGATTGTATGAAACTGTATTTTTATCGACCTTCCAGCTGTAATTACAGGTCTCACACCCCTGCTGGCTTGTCCCTTGACTTTAATGAGATCACCTTAAGAGATAATGCTGGGATACCACTAAAATAACTGGGGAAAACAATAACTATGGGGTGAGCAGAGATCAAGATCTACTACAATTGGTCAGGCTTGGCTAAGTTTCTTCGTGTGCTTTTTTCCCCCTCCTGGCTTATGGATACAAACATTTTGCACTGTTGACGCTATTTTGCATTTTTCTGAACCCTTTTAAGTAAATCCTTCAAATACTGTTGCAAAAACATTACAATGGGTCTTTAATGACTCTTTGAAAATTAAGTCTCTGGCCTTCACCATTGCACATGAATGGTATAACCTTCATTCAAAGTCATGGCAATGTGGGTTGCAGAGGCGAAGAGCAGAAATATCAAGCATTCCAGTCATTTTGAGTTCCTCAGTGTTGCGCTTATACAAAATTCCTAGGCACTTGCTGCTTATGTAGGTGGGAAGTTCAATTGCTCAGCTGGTCAATAGTAAGTTCAAAGTATCTCAGCCTGAGAACTTCATAACTTTTTTTTCCTTTTCCTCCTGTTTTACTGCAGAGGAATGGGAGGTTTACAATAGTCATAGAGCAAGAGATCAAAGGATTCAACTGAGGAAAGTTTGGTCCCTGCTCTAACTGCTAGACTAAGGGTTTTCAACAACTGCTTCACAAATCCCCAAAGACTGAAGACTGCTTGTAGGGAGACCCTGTGAAGACGAGGAAAGCAAAGCCATTGACAACAGATTTGTATATACTATTCAAGGATTTGCACTTCTTCAGAAAAAAAAAAAAAAGGTTTAAAAGTCCACAAGTCAAAATAATAAAGGTTTACAACTACTATTCTAAACTATTAATCTAAACAAAGCTGTAACAGGCATTTAAGTGACTTTTTTTTTTTTTTTTTTTAAGCCCATAATGTATCATTCCATTTTTAGTTACGGACACTGTTTTAAGTTCCTCCTTCTTTGCCAGTTGGTTATCTAGAAGATAAAGCAGCTTTGAAATCCCTAGACTCTCTGGAACCGTAGTTTATATCTCTCCAGAGGTTTTTTTTGTGTGCACTTCATCATTCCCAAACAGATAAACCAAGTACCACGTAGCTTACTCTTTTTTTGCGAATCCTTTGAGAACTAGTGACCTTATGGGAATGTTTGTAAAGTGAGTAGGATTAAGCCAAAAATGTTTTAATGTATTTTTTCCCCTTTTGTATCTGTCTGTATTCCATGGTTGTGAGATGAATGCATCTAAATGCATATACAAGTTGGTTAAGAATTTAGCTTTCTTTAAATAAATACTTCCACTTGTTTTTTAGCTAGCTGAGGTGGCAAGTGGGTGTATTAGTGATAAGTAAAAAAGAGGTGAAGTTACCTCGTTGTTTCTCTAGGCTGCAGGGGAAGAGAGAATAAAGCATATATTGCCTCTATTAGAAACAGGTAAACTGTGTTTGGCCTCCTGCTATGCTAGATATATTTCCAAGCATGTACAAAATACTGATTAAAAAAATCCTTTAAAAATGCATTAGAAAAACACGATTCTTTCAAGGAAAGACACCCTAGAGTGAGGATGTGTCAAAATCCGCCTGCTTGCCCTGTGTTGCTCTCCTCAGAGTACACTGCTTCCTTCAGCATGCAGGTGAAATGCCATTTGATAAATGCGAGGGAACAAGCTTTCACATGCAGAAGTTTATCGTTCTGCTCCTTGCCTTACTCATTTTACCCAGTCCATTTTGTCCCCAAGGGCGGGAAGGTGTTCCCCATTAATATGTACCATAGTACTTTGTGTTCTCGGGTCGCACGAATTGTAAGTCAAGTGTGACCAAAACACAGTGCATGATCCCAAGCTCTGCGAAATCCCAGACCATTGGCTGGACATGACAGAGCCAGTGCAATCCCTGAGACTGCAGGAATGATTGGATGGAGTCATGTAAAGAGCGAATATGGGCCAAATCCTCTGCTGATGGAAAGCGGGGAGATGATACTAATTCAAAGGCAGCTCACTCCGCTACCTCAGAAGTTGTAGTTCCTCATTTCAGTATTCAGACAGTTTGTAACAGTCCTCGTTTTGGCACTTCCACACTGTCTCAGTGCTTCTTTTTACAAGATTAATATGCTCTGAGTTTGAGAGTACTTTTAACAGAACTGTCTAAGCTGTAAAAGAAAGGAAAGCAGTTCATAGGCATCCTTGATGATTTGTAACCTATCTGAGGCTGGACCTTGATATGTTTAAAGACTGAGGTCAGCACATGGATCAGTGCTTTGCCTATTGACTAGGTGCAAAGTAAGGATGACAGCAGGATCTTGAGATTTGTCCAGTGCTTCCCAAATGGAGTTGAGTGCATCATCATACCCTATAATATCTCATCTAGCTTACAGGAGACCATGCCTCTTTTCCCCCCCACCTTGCTATAAACACAGCCAGCTGAGGTATTAAAACTGGGTGTTCCTGGTAGTAAAAAGAGCCTATGGCTGGAACGTGTTGTTCTGAAATAGTCCAAATGTGCTGAGTTTCCAGGCAAGATGCACAAACTCTCTAATTGGTGTTTGGCGTTGGCGTTTGGAGAGGTCTGCAAATATTCTTCCCAGAATGACAAGGGTGGAATGGATCTTCTAGAGGTGACAGGTACCGTTCCCGTAGAAATGATTACCTTAATACAATAAAACCTCAACAATGAGTTTGGGCACCTGCAGCCTTGAACAGTCATGTCTTTAATTTTCATTTAAGTCTGCATCCATCAACAGAATATTTGATATTGTTCGCTAGACAACTGAGTTCTGCACAAGATGTTCAGTCTGGCCCTGATTCATCAAAACACTTAAGCGCTTTGCTGAATCAGGGACTTGCTTCTCATTAAATCAGGCACTTTACTCAAGGAAGCAGAGAGCATAGTACAGCCTTACCTCACTGTGTGGGCTCTCTTGGCAACTGCAGTGCACAATAATAGATTATGGATTAGGACCCTCTTCTGCAGGCCCAGACTCTAACTCCAAATCTGCTGCCAAATGCATTTTCAGTGAGTAGTTATTGAACCGGCATGGGAGCACTTGAGCTTTGGGAATGAGCTAGTTCTTGGTTTGGAAAAGCACTGAAATATCTTCTGAAGCTGAGCAATTTTTCTGTACAGTCTTAGCCTTATAGAAAAATAAAAAGGCTGAAAGTATTGGGCAGTGAAATGAAAAAGAGTAAATCGCTGTGCAGGTTCCCTTTTGGGAGAATCCAGTCCCCATGAAGATTTTTGCAAAAAGCTAGAAAACCAGATATAGTTGTAATAAGGCAAGTGCTATGGAGCAGATATTTTAGTAGCGCCACTATTTAATTGTTTAAAAAGCAGCATGTGGTAAGGAGAAACCAAAATAAAAAAGAGATATCCACCAGTTGGATTATAACGTCTCACTCAGAAAGACAGATAATCTCCTGATTCAGGAGCCTGGATGTCCCAGAAGAACATCTGGCAGCGCTATGAGGGCAAAGGTGGTATCACATTGCCATTATCCTTTGTCACTTCCTTCTGCTCCCAGAAGTTTCACAACTGAAGAAGTTTCACAACTGTAAAAGCATCCTGCACACTGGGAAATGCTACAGCAGTGCTTTGGTCTCCCTCCCCACACTGAGGCACAGAGACAGGGCCTCAGTTAGGATACCCAGGGGGTCCTGCCAAAGTGTCAGAGCAGGGGAAGGAGCTAGAAACTGGATTTGGGACACAGATTGAGTATGATCTTAATCCTTGGAGCTCAGAAATACTCATGACTTCTGCAGTTTGCATGCAGGGAAATTGCTTGGCTCCTTGCCTGAGGTAACCCCAAGCCTAGGAAACAGCAAGGATTTCAGCTATGCCAGCCTCAGTCAAGCTGCTTGATGGCTGGAAGGTGCTTTCTCTCAGTAGTTCTCTTAAACTGTGTGGTATAGCAAGATCTGTACCCTGGGAAACATGAAGCACATACACATGCTTGATGTTTATATGGGGCTATTTCAGGACAGCATAACTACTGGGAATTATGACAAATAAAAAGGGTTTTGAAACAGACAAGATAGTTTCATAAAATCCTCTGCTGCCTCAAATGGAAAGCCAGCAAAAACAAGCTTCATCAACAATTCATTCCAGTCCTTGCGGCAGGGAAATAAAATAAGAGAATTGCCAGAACAGTGGGTTGCAGTTCATATCATTGGTATCATTATAGCCTTGAGATGAGCAGTTATCGTTAGCAAGAAATGCGCATTCCGCAGCAAAATTATCCTATGCACATAAACTAGCCCTAAGATGTGTTATGTTCTCACAGTGGTTACTGCCCAGAGCAACCCAAATAGATAGATACGAACAATCAGTGTGCTGACCTGCTATAGCTTTTTGTTTAAGTTTATGACTCCTCCTTGTCTGTAACACAATTTTGAGTTAGTAGCAATTTCTGGTTGGCCTTTCTTTTCAAAGATTTTCCAACATGCCTGTTTGCACCCATCACTTCACTTGCTCTAGGGGAGAAGAGAAAAGCTGTTTATCAACAGCTGTATTATCACCCCATGCAAAAGGCAAGGGAATGAGAAAGAGGCAGACAGAGTTCAAATGACAGCCACAGTAGACATGGCTGCTGGCTTTTACAAAAAACAAAACAAACACCACAACCACCAAAAAACAGAATGTAATTTTAAATATTAGTATGTCTAGGTTCAGAAACCAAACAAGAACACCTAAGGAGCACACTTGCCTGGGAGTGACTGAGATCTTGAGAACTGCTCCTCTGTAAAGTGGCAGGAGTATGGCAGCTCTGTCAAAACAAATGGTTAGAAATCCATTCTGTGCATTGCTACAAAAATTCAGCCCTCATCTCCTCTTCTTCATTGCCTCTGTCATGTCCCATTGGTTGGGATGTGTAATGTCCACGGGGATAAATACTAGGCCAGAGATTTTTTTCCAGGAAAGTTTCACAAGAGTGCATGGGCATTTCTGTTTGCACCTTTTCTTAGACGGGAAGGGCAAGATGTATCAGCTTCACCTTCATGATGAAGGGAGCTTGTTAGACCTGAGAAGATTAGAGTGAAGACCTAAATGTAGTTTGCATCATTGCTTACTCTATGTAAAGGCAGAAGGACACACAGGCTCTTGCACTTGAACCAGCTTCAGTATGCACTGTAAAGGAAGGGCTTGAATGGCCTTGGACGCACAGCATACCCTCAGCAGGATGCCTGGACGCTGCCATCGTAGCACCACTGTACGATCAAACTCTGAGTGTAGCTGCAGTCCGACTGCAGACTGGACCAGCAGGAAGTTTATCATCTTTCCAAATGTTAATGCGGAGCAGTGGTGGCTCCAAATGAAGTGGGGTACGGCCCAGCGTTGTCTGATACGGGAGAGCAAATCACAAAGTCCTTGCTGAAAGGCAGAGCCAGCCAGCAGCGGGAAGCTCAGGGAAGGGCATTGCTGCTCAGTTTCTTCCATTGTGCCTTCTCTATCTGGGCTCTGCAGACTGGGGGCTGTTTACAGCTGCTCTCTGAGAGGGCCAAAAGGCTGCTCCAGATTATCTGCCCGCATGGGCTTCTGCAAGGCAGCTGGGCAGCCCGTCAGTGCCACTGAGGAGAAGAGGCGGCAGGTCCTTCCTTCCCACATGGGAACCACCCGTCTCCACCCCAGCGTCCCAGATGGACTGTCACGCAGCCTTCAGGCACTTGGACAGCGTTTCTGGCTGCCCTAGATAAATGAGTTACACATGGTGGCGATGGGTTTATGGTTGGACTTGATGATCCTGGAGGTCTTTTCCAACCATAATGATTCTATGATTGGCTGGAAGTTATGATAGGGTACAGGATACAGCAGAATTAGAAAAAGAAAAGAAAAAAAGTGGTGCTGGTTTTAATCAAATTATTTTAAGTCCGCAGTACAAGCTAGGCCCCAGCAGCGGGACAGACTGTGCACACAGGAACATGTTATTGATAGGGAAGATCATGCGGATTTACGATGAGTCGTCTCTCCTGACAGCCCCGTGCGATATCTGCTGAGGGGAGCCCGCTGTACATTTGCCATGAGTAACATCAAGGTGTGCAGAGTTATCAGAGCACAGTGTTTCCATTATGGGGGCACGTCGATAACCATTTTGATGTATTGTATTAGTCACTTGTGGTTTTACCCTGCTGCCAAACTACATCTCCAAATATAGCCCCATAGTAAGGGCCTCCTCATGCCATTATCTGCATTTTACAGAAGGGAGAGAAAACACGGCACCACAAAGGGAGGCAAAGGTGGGATCTGCATTTTTTTTCCACACTCAGCAGACAGAAACAGGCCTTTCCAAAGAACAAATTGTTCTTCTGATATCAGCTATCAGACCTAGAGCAAATGAAATCACTCTGGAAGTTGCCATGATTCTCCACTAACTTTGGCCTAGTTCAAAGACCTACGCTTTTTTACAAGTAAAAAATAGGGGCAGCGGATTGCATAATTGCCTGAGCTTGTTGGAAAATTAATGGCAGAGTTAGGATTTGCCCATATTCTGCTTAAGATCCCAGTTCCAGGCTAATCAGAAAGCCAACTCTCTATTTAGGCATGTATCAACTGTTCCGCAGGATATGAAATGTTCTTTTTACTGCATTCTGAGACAGGCTGCTGAAAGTTTGTGTTAATGCAACACATACTTGCGGCAGGACTGCAACATTGGGTTAGCAGTGCTTGACGTTACGGTAATTTAGTGGATGTGTAAGTTTCGGATTTTCCCCTGCCAAAAAAGAAAAAAAAAAGCAAGCTGTCTAGAGCTCTGCTGGGCAGGCCTGGCGGGCGCTGTTCTGCCACCCTCTTTGCTCTTCCTCGCAGAGGGCTGAAGAAACAGCGTTCCCCGAGGCCGTAGAGTTAACATCTAGCATTCCAAGAAGCAATTAGAGTGGAGGCCATAGATGGGGAAGCAGTGTTGAGGTATAGTGTGTCCCAGAAGAAAGCGCTTTGTTCCTCGAATGACATTGCTCTGCACGGTCTACAGGTGTCTGCCAAGCACATGCCTTACCAGCAGCCCTATCCCCCACTGTGGTTCTTTATGATTATATAGTGTTTAAATACATTTAGACCTTGGCTTGCTAGGACATAGCTATTGTCTGCATGGGCATGTGTTCCGGAAACAATGTGGAAAGCCCATTATGGTTAGGGATAGACCTGAGCTTTATAATTGAGATCCACCCTTAAGCCTCAAGATGTTCTGATCTAATGCTCAAATCTAGCAGATTCCTCTCTTGCAGATAAAAGCAAAAAAAAAGGTCCAGACCTAGCATTTTCAGAGCTGAATTTCCCAGATCTGAGGAGCCAGAGGAATTTATTTTGGTTTGGGAAAGGCTGGGCTCAGTGTGAGAGTTCAGTTCCCTTGCTGAACAGCAGCGTTCAGGAGGGAGGTTCGATGTCCTAGCTTGTTCCACGCCTGATCTCCAGTTAGACTGAAAGTATTTAATGGAAAGAGCCTATATGTGAGTTTAGTAAATACCTCAGAAAATTCATTGGCAGGCAGGTCTAGAAAAGACTCTTTTTTTTCTTTTTGGTGACAACATAGCAGTATTGTTAAGGAACATCTTTTCCCACCTCCCCCTTCTTTGTTTTTTTTGTTTTTTTGTTTTTTTGGTGGGGAGGGCAGAGAATTTGAAATTTCTCTAATAGCAAAAAATTTAGAGCAGATGTTGATGAATCAACATGGAAGTCTTTTGCCAATACATAATCATCTTTATTTCATTCATCAAAAGCATCTAAGCCAACAGAACTCTTTTGTGACAGCAAAAGTACTTCTCCCACAAGGAAGCTTTGCTGGTGTGGCTCTTCCTCAAAATTTTAAGAATAAGACCTCACTAAGGGCAAATTGCTCATGAGGAAGCCGGCCTGAGACTAAGTCTCCAGTCCATCCCCATGGACAGAAGAAAAGGCTTTTCTCCTGTATAAACAGTGAGAGCTTCCTCTCTGTTATTTATGCCCTGATGAGTAGGAAGACAAGAATAACAAACAGCACCAGCCTCATCTTCATTCATTTCTGCGTATTACCTCTGCAGCGTGCACACACAGCTCTCCAAGGGCCTTGCCAGACTCACCCAACTGCCTCCTCAAGGTATGTTCCAAAGAGCTCAAGCTCGTCACGCCCACTCAATCTCTTTTCATGCTTCTCCAGGCAAGGGCATGGACCGCCCATAAAAAAAAAAAAAAAACGCAATTCATTTTCTAGGTATTGTAAAACACATAAAGGAAAGTATTTCCTTGCCCTAAGGGAGTTGCAGGCAATGAAGGCACAGAAAAAGCTGGGGAATAAATGGTTTTCACGCTGAAATAAGAGGGGTCTGGAGTAATGTCTGATAAGACGCGATGGCCCTTGTTTGGGTTCTGCATGCCACTGATTCAGCCCTCCTGCTGCTGGGCCTGAGGCCTCAGGTGCTGCACCTGACCTGGAGCTGCTGCAGGGCTTCTGCCCGTCTGGCTCTCTGTGCAAGGGAGAGCTGGCCTTGTCCAAAGTCACCAGCTTGGAGCTAAGAGCAAAATGTGCGCGTTGAGCTTGACTTAGTGCCCAGGGCATTGGTCAAAACATGTTATTTTGGTTTACTGACCTGTGGGTCTGCAGTGGACACAGAGGGAACTGCTTGCATGTAGTTGATGCTCTACTCCAACTTTTTCAGGTTAAACCTATTACAGAAGTGGAACTTCTGTGTCTCTCAAAATTTGCAGTTGTAATTTTAATCTTGCCTCACAGTGTGAAGAAACTCTTTTCCTCCTCCTTCAGTTTTTGGGCAATATTTCCCAGTTGTATTTCTAAACTCAAAACACAGCTGTCTCATAGCCCTCCTGGTGCAAGCTCAGTTTGTTAGGCAACAAGCTGACATTACCAAACGGGACTGGTCCCCTCTTCTTCCAGGGAACAGCAGAGAAGGAAGCAAGAGGCTCTGCAAACCTAATCAACGAGTCCTACAGGAAGTCACAAAAGTCATTCCTGTCAAGCACTGAAAGCATAAACAACAGATTGAGAGGTTGATTAATGGGAAGAAGTCTCTTAAGTCTATATTGGCCAATCAAGTTCAGAAAGGAGGTTCATTGTTTTAAGTGTGTATACTATAAATAAGGGAGTTATTTGATGTTCTGAGAGTTTGGAACAGACTGTATTACATGATCTTTCAATAAATGGCTTAAGCATGAGCTAGGTAGGTGGTTCTCTGGGGTATCGTATTTCATGAATAGGCTGAGGTTCTTGGGAGAGCTTCTTCCTGGGAAAAATGGACTGTCATGCTAGCTTTGTGGCTCTCCCATGAAAGAGTATAGGCAGGGTGACCAAAAGGCACAACTCCCTTTGAGAAGTAAGGAGGAGGGGAAAAAAGAAAAAAAGAAAAAAAAAAAAAGGATTGTTTGGGCAAAGGAGGAAGGGAAGTTTGTTCCCTATTCTTCCAATGAGGGAACCTGCTCTGCGTTTGTGTTTTGGAAATATTATTTGTCTGCGTTGCCAATACAGATAGCAATATACCAGGAATATGCTGAAGTTTTCCAAAGTCCTGCCTTCATGATCTATGACCATTTAGAAACCCTGAAGTCAGCTTCTAAGGTAGAGGGGAAAATAAATAAAGAAAGAAAAAAATTAAATCCACAGCAGAACAAGAGGGTGTGTGATCAAAGGTGGGAGCTCCATGCATGGAGTTACAAAGCAGATAAGGCACGCTGAAGTGTAGCAGAAAGATGGCAGCTTTCTCACTTGAACACCTCCAGGACTGCAGTGGGACCCTGGCACTGCTGGTGCACAGCCTTCCACTGCTAACTTCTTTAATTACTGCTTTCCTGATGCATTGTGTGGAACCGTGTTTCCTCTGCTCAGGAATGGTGCAGCAGATCACCAGAGGTCCCTCTTAGGCAGTAAACCCTCAGCACATGTATTGCCTCAGCCTTCTCTGAGCACTGTAACTGTGCAGTTGGATGCAGCTTACACATATGGCTCCCACTGGCAAGTAGCACTTGTCTCTGTTGCTGCGGGATTCTTTTTTTGTTTGATGTGGCTGGGGCAGGAAAGCCAAGCTCCTTGCTGTCAATCTACCCAGGTTAATGAGTATAAACTGAGTCAGTGTCAGTAAAAAATTGCATTACCTCTCTATGTTTTGCTACAATCTTCCTTCAAGGCATTCAAGTACTCCATCTGCTTCTGTGTTTAGCTGAGATGTAGAGTTTTACAACCAGATTGTGAGACAAGTCCTTTTCTCTTTTGAATTTGGGGTAGAAATCTAGGAATTAATGCTGAGCCAAAGAGTAGTGTTTAGAGCTGACCCAGCTGACCCAAGATCTATCTATGGGCTTCTCAGCACAGGAATCTCCCCACTTCTCACCATATGTAAGGCTAAAGTGGCACTGCTAGTTGGTGAGGATTCACCACAGAGCTTAGGAATCTCCAGTTACATCCTACGTAGGAAAAAAGCTGGGCCACACACTTGTACAAAAGGGTGCCTGCCTCCATGCCTTCTTCCACAGCGATACAGCAGTGAGAACCCTGGCTCTAATCATCCAGCTGCACACAGGTGAGTTAAGTGGATTCTTACTCTATAGGTGATGCATATCCTAAAAGCCTTTATAACTCATTACTTCACCACTTAGCTCATGCTGATCTAATCCATCTGTTACTCTGAGGCAGGATCGCGTACACTCACACCACCCTGCCACAACTGTGGTGATTTTAAAGAACCGATCTGTGATAATGTAGCTGTTTAAGCTGTAGGTACTTACAATAGGAACAGCAATTCTTGAAAAGTGAAAAATATTTCACTAATACCTACCATATGTCCTTCCTGTAAATCAAGCCAGTAGGTGTGCCTTACCTCTGTAGAGATGGAGAACAATTATGATAAATTTTATGAAATGGTAGCTTTTATGAAATGCTCACTACCTCATTGATCTGTCCAGAGTAAAACAAGCCTCGTTCTACCAAATCTTCCTCAGGAGTCATGGTTTCCAAACCACACAACATACTGCTTTCTGTCAGAGTTTTCTCCCCTTTTCAAGTCTTCTGTCTGAGATAGCGTGCCTTGGTCTGAATTCCCACTCCTATTAATAGTACTCTGGGCCCCAAATGAACAATTTCCCGGGTGAAGGAATACAAACAAGACTGAAATGTGGATCCTCCCAGTCTATGAGGATTCTTGTCCCTGTGTCATAATTTCACAGGGTTTTAGCTTATTTATAAGCCCCCAAATCCTACCTTTAACTATTTCCAAACTTTGGACAAGCTTACCCTTTAAATGAGTACATGGGCTAAAGACCTCCAGCAGAGGCCAGCCCACGTTAATTCCCCAACAAAACATTAATAATGCAAGGGAATTGGAGAATGGGGACACTTGGATTGATTTGCCATAAGCCTTGCACCACGGATTGAGTTGCAAATCCTGTCACCAAGACTTGTATGACCCCTGTGCAATGGCAGAGATGGAGGAGCCTTGCACTGCAAGGCCCTTCACAGGTAGGGCCCGTCTCCCATGAAGATGGGCAGCAGAAGGCACCGTATTTGTTACTAATTTGGGTTTCAAAACTTTTCTGAGCGGTAACCAGAGAAGCCACAGCAGAGCCATGAGGAAGGTACGGTGAAAGCGATCCAAGAAACACGCTGCGCACCAGCTATCCTGTTGCAAGAGCTACTGAAGTTGTCAGTACAGCAGTACTGGAGAGTATTGAAGGAGAGGCCCTTTATTCATTAAAAAAAAGACAAATCCAATAACTTTGCAGCTTATTCCTCTCTGTCTCAGCAGCTGAGAGACTGCATTAGCTGCATAAGGAGGAAAACGACAGGAGGAGAGCCAAATCTACTGGTATCAGCTAGATCTGAAACTCAGCGCCCAGGAAGGAGGCTGAAATGCCCGAGTGCCGAACGATGCAGAACGGGGCCGCTCCCGCCAAGCGGGCGGCGCGGGTCTCGGCGCCGTGTTTCCTTTCCTGCAAGGGGAGGAAGGAGTTAACAGCCCTATGGGTCCCTCCTGCAGCCGACAGCCGCTGTACACGCGTAGACAGGAGAGGAGATGATGGCTCCTCGTCCCGCGGCTGGCCCGAGCGCCGGCACGGCGAGGGCTGCGGAGGCGCCTACGCCGAGCGCCCGAGGCCGGGCCCAGGGCCGCCCTGCCGGGCCCTCCAGGAGCTCGGGCCTCCCGCCGGCGCCGCCCACGCTTGCTGGGGCAGAGCGAGAAGTCACCCCCCTGGATTCAGCTGCCGCCCGCCCTGCGCCGCGGGAGACCTGCTCCCAGTGCCCGCGCTCACCGCCGCCTCCCGCGCCCCTCGGGCACGGCCGCTTATCCGGAAGGGGCCCGGCGCTCGGGAGCCGCCAGCTCTGCCCGGGTCTGCCTCGTGCCCTCGCCTGGAGGAGGGGGACAGGCAGAGCCTGCAAAGTGACCTGACGCAGGGCCAGCGCGGCGGGGCACAGGCCTGAGGCGCCTTCCCCGTTAGCAAAACCCCCTCTTGGCAGAACCGCTTTGGAAGCTGGAGCTGCCAAACCTCCAAGATGAGGCTGTGTCCTCTCCAGCCATGCAGCCTTGTCTCCCTTACAACACGCTGTAGGGTAACAAGGTAGTAAAGAGACACAGCTGAAATTCCTGAGCTGCCTTCACCTGTGTTGCCGGAGCGGGACCAGGTGATAACTCTTGCTGCAGAGGTGGGAACTTCTGGATAATTTCTGCTGGACTCACTTCCCTTCTCCTCTGCTCTATCTATTCTCTGCTGCTTCAAATGGCAGCCGTTAATGTCCTTATGCTTCCTCTTTGGGGTAAATAACCAGCTGAGCAGGCAGAGAGAGAAAGGACAAAAACATGACTTAACCTCAGGGTAACCTATGAGAAGTCTTGGGCTCTATTCTTCACACAGCTCTGGCACAGCGGCTTGAAACAAATTTGCATTGTTTCCCCACTTGTAAAATAGATACGATCCGTCTTCCAAAGTCTGTTGCTGGGACAAAGTTTGTTATTGCTCATTAAGCCCGTCAAGGTTTTAAAGGGCAGCCTAGCTGGCTGAACGAGGAGCCGTCTAACGCCCAGCTGGAAGGCGCTTTGTGCCTTGCAGCAACAGAGCAGCCCTTTGGTGGGGGGTGCCGAGGGGGCATCAGCTCCCCAGGAGACCACAAAAACCGGACAGGGAAGTGTCCAGGGCAGCGGTTATTTTAAGTCCCTTTGCACCCACCTCCTGCCACCTCCCACCCACCTTCGCCATGCCAATACACCTACACCAGAAGCTACCCGAAAGCAATGCCCGTCAGTGCCCTGGGCAAAAATGTGCCCGGTCCCCCTGCCCGTTAACTGCAGGCTTGCAAGGCAGCATCTCTTCGAGTTGTGTTCCTCCTCCCCAGGCAGCCGGGCAGGCTGGACTAACCCTTTCCTGGGCAAACAAAAATGGGGAACAGTGATGTAGGGAGAGATGAGGGTGAGAGGAGGGAGGGTTGCCGTATTGGGACGGATGGAAAAGGATGGAAAAGGTAGGGCTGGTACTGACCAGAAAGAGAAAGCGGGAGATGCAATACACAGACACTCTCACACAGTGAGGGGGTGCTAGCACAGAGGAGCAGGTGCTCCTTTCCAGCACACAACCCCGAGCAGATGCCTTACACACCCAGAAGGCAGCACTAATGAACTCACTTAGCAGCCTTCTCCACCTGCCACCAGTGCCACTAATGAACAGTTTAGCAGCCATCCCCAACCTGCTGCCACTGGCATCCAGCAACGCCACCTCCAAGCCCTCGCTGCCTACATCCGTTCTTTGCAAGTGATGCATGCTCAGACTCACAAAAACACAGGTCATTACTTGATCCTGCTGTGACAAACAGGGATCACTGGCTGCTTATAGCCTGGAGGAGGAGAAAAGCTTTTCCCCAAGTGAAGGGTAAAAGAATTTGCCCCTTTGTTTTAGGGATCGTTCTCCCCAACCCTAGCTGCTAGTTGAATATTCATGAAGGTCCTGTGAATTAGTTGTCTTCTAAATGCAACAAAAAATCCCCATTCTGCGTGAGGTAGCCATGCCCTGGAAAAATCAAAGTGTCTGCTCTGCCAGTGGATTTCCCAGCAACTGTGCATGCTGCCATAAACTAGTTACGATTGCCTATTAAAGCATTATCAAAGCAGAACAAAGACAAAGATCCTTCCAGAGCTGTTCAAGGCAGCTGCAGCCAGTTCAGCCTTTACGTCTCTTGACCTAATATGACTCCCTGGCTGCAATATTGCCTGACTGAGAAGTCAGAGGGGAAGCTAATGTGCTTTTTATTGCCAGTGCTGCTCACTAGAGCAGTCAATCTAGTTTGTGTTAAAATTTCAGGTTGCTAAGTAGCTTGTTAGTGTAGAGGTTCAGATCTGTGTTTGAGCTGTATTTGTCGTAGGAACAAGCAGGTGTGTATGTGCACCAATGTAGGTAATGGCTCGTTTACAGGTGTTCTTGGTAGCATGCATGCAAGAAATGTGCATCGCTCCACTCCAGAGGTTGCTGAAGCCATCAGAGAAGTGTTTCATATGTGCCGATTTGACACAACAGCATTTAAGAAATGGGTGTCACTGAGGAGGCAGGCTAGGTGCAAGTGAGATGGCGTGGGTGCAAAAAATCTGGAGACTTCCTAGACTACAGCTGGTTGGACTCCCTTTTTCCCAGCCCCAGACCCCTCTCTAGTGGCAAGTGGAGCCAGCCTTCTTGCTCAGATGTCGAGGAACCCCAACAGGACTGCTGACTCCCTGAGCCACCCTTGCACCCCATGGCACTGTGAGCAGGAGTCTGCCCTGCAGCTACAGGATGTTCCCTGCATGTTCCCAGGGCAGTTCTTGGGATCCCCAGACACAAGTCCCTTCTGCAGCAAGGGAGAGACTCTGGCACACATGCACCTGGCATGGACTGGTGCCTCTCCCTGCTCCCTCGAAGTCTAGGTGCTTTTCTCCTCATCTTCCTATTCAAACCGTCCCCATGTGAGGCCCTGCCATTTCAGAAGGCCTCGTCACCCCTCACTTGTCTTGCTCAGACTGACCAGCCCCAGGAAGAAGAGGAAGATGAAGACATGGGAGCACAGTGGTTGTGGGCTATTTCTTTCCCCACATGCTGTCACAACCAGCAGAAGCTTGGATGCTTGCAGGGAGAGCTGGGTCCTAACAGGGGGCTCTGCTCTGTGTCCCCTGCTGGCTCTTGGTTCTTGCACTTCTGATGCTTTGATAATCATTCTTCTTTCATTTCAATGAATTGTCCCCATTTCTGCCCCTTTTCTTCATGGCTCTCTACCCCAAGAGCTCTATGGTTTAGCTGGGATCAACTGACACTCTGCAGAAGAGGTAACATTAATGAGAGCAAGAGGTTGTAGTGTGACCTCATGGACAGCAGGACCCTGGCCAAACAGTGGGATAGCAAAGGGTGCTGCTGTTTGTAGTGAAGTGCCTCGTCCAGGCCTCCCAGTCTCCTAACTTTTCTCTTTCCAAATCAATCCCTTCCCATAGGCAACATAAAAAATACTGGAGGCTGCTTGCGCTTTGCAGCAAAAAAATAAATGGCTCTCATACCTATTCTCACTGGGTTTATATCTTGCTCACATTTGGATCTTGCAGCATCCAAATCTACCTGTCCCACCTGTCCTGTGACTTAGTGCTTTGGGAGAATGGTGTTGAGACTGTTTCTTCTGTTGATTCGTGGAGCATTCACAGGCAGCGAGGACCAGGCAGAACAGGAAGGGTTATTAAATTCAGCCTTTGCTATTAAGCAGCTCCCTTCATGGATCTGAGCCCATCTTACACTTTGCAGGGCTCAGCTGCTTTGGGACCTGACCCTATTCTCTGCTGCCTTTCAGACAGCAAAACCCTTCTTATCCTCTCTTTCCTCAGATGTTTGCAGAGGGCTGAATGCAGGCTGCTAGCTGCAAAAATTCTTTGCTGGCCACTGTGTTTCTTCTGCAAGGTCTCTTTTAAGAACTCTTTCAGTGTACCTCTCTGCTCTACTGTACAGCAAAGCACCCCTAGGTTTTACACTAACTACCAGCATAGCTTATTTGGACTCCTCCAAGTAGGATACAACAGGGTCTTGCTGACACAGCTCAGTAAGGAAAAGATCACACTTCTTCACAATCTTAACTGATACCAGATGTAGAGAAGGCCTGCTCCTAACGTCCCTGAAGTGAATGTCATCAGAAGTAATTATATAGTTTAGTTGTTACTGTACCCATGCAAACAACAGAGGTCCCCAACTGGTGGCTTGGAGGCAAATCATAACCCTTGTGCAAGCTCTAGAATTAATTACAGTCTCAGGAAGCCAGTGTCCATGCAGTCCAGAAACATCAAAGTGGGTATTGCTTGAAACATGCTACTTGCGCAGTGTTGTCAGCTAGGGAACCACTGACATATGATATGGTCATACTGTTTAGCTGTGCTGGCTGCCATCATTCACAGAATCAAAGAAGTTATGCCAGGAATATCTCCCAGGTTGGCAAGCCTCATCTGATAACCACGTAATACAAAATTTTCACACTCTTCAGAGCAGCTAAGCAAGTATCAGAGAAGGCTTTCAGTGTAAGAAACCTTTTGAACTATAGCAGCACGTAAAAGGATAGGTCATAACTGAAGAGCTTTCCCAGCTTTTCTGAAATAGGCTAAATCCATGAAAAGTTTCTGCTTTTTCAGACTGTGAATTCAGAATACATTCTGCCAAGGACTTCAAGGTAAAAATTTGGAAATAGGGCCCCAAAGGACAGACAGTATTTGGCTTGTATTCTTCAGGAGAGTTCATATCTACAGTGGCACCTCTGTGGTAGACAGATGCCTCCATCTGGATCCCTCAGTTAGAAAGTGGACTGGTGTAGGAGTCTGCACAGAGCAGATCTCTCTGCACAGATCTCTATTGTAAAGCTGATATAATGGCACGGTATCTCAGCTGTGGCCTCTCCAAAATTAATGCCAGATCACTTATGAATTCAAAGATATTTCTTTTCCATGCAGCTTGAGTGGGGACCCCTGAGATCAGCCACAGTTCCAAGGCGAGTGCTGACAAAAGCTTCTTCTATGGATATAGGTAGAAATGTTGCGTGCTCTGAGTTCAGAGGGGCTGAGCCATCATTCTGATGGGGCCAGAAGCACCTCTGCATTGGTTACGGAGGGCACACTGTGGCCCTGTCTATGTCAGTGGTCAGTGGCCAACTAAAATATGTTGGTGAGATGGACTCAACCAGCATTGAGAAATCCATCCTGACTGGTGGCATAGTTGAAGTCTTTGGAGGACTGGACTATACAGTAAAGTCTTATCAACATGCCAAAATGAAGCCCTTATTGCCCTAATGACCAAATGATGCCAAAATTCTTCCTTAGCCAAACACCTTAAACATGCTCCAGGCTTCAGTCTAGCTTACCAGTGCTTTTGAAATCTCAGCTACAAACATGATTTTATCTCATGATTCAGTAGACTACGCAACACTAAAGCAATGACACCAGGCTTTAGATGTGGGGGAGTTAGACGGTAATACGGCAGATTGAAAGTGTGTCAGTGCAATAGGTTAGATATGGAGGAATGTCACATAAAGTAAACAAAGTTTGGCCTCGTGTATAGAAAGAATGAGTCTAGGTTTACCATATAGGAGCACCATATAGCAACCCCCTGCAGAAGAGCCTTGCAGAAACCATTAACCAACTATCAACATTTCATTGGCTTCAAGAATGGCACTGACCCAGAACATAGTTAAATGCAGTTAGTAGATGTAGTAGATGAAGACGATCAGGCTTCCAGCGTCTTTTAGGGAGCACTGTAACCTGCTGCTGTGGGGCTGTGGGATTTGCAAAAGGGATGGAGTTTTGGCAGGTCAAGAAGTAGGAGACAAAAACAAGCCATGAGCTGCATGTGTGAAGCCACAAAAACAGATGAGTGTGGAGGCAAACTGTCCAGATGAAAATTATCCATGAGTGAAGCAAAGGCCTGCTTGCGAAAACCTAGGTCTGAACTTGTCCACATAGAGAAGGTGTTTGAGTCTCAGCCCACACCTTCCTGGAAACTCAGTGGTGCAAGAGGTAAGATATAAAGTAAAACACCTCTGAGAGTTCATGTCAGTAGAGGGTGCAAATCAGGAGAGATAATGTTCAAATCCAATAGTTCCTTACTCCTGTGGCTCATGAGGACAAGGGTTATTTTGCAGAGTGATAGCTTCAGGCCTTTGGACAAAGTTTGCAAAAAGATGAGCTCTGAGAGCACAGAGTGTAGTTGTATTCAACCTGTTTTAGTTTTATTCTCCTTTCTTTATATTAGCACCATCTTGGACAGTGGAAAAATTGCATGAAAAATTTGCGCAGCTGCTTTCCCATCACACCCCTCTGACTACAATGGGAAACCCTAGAATACATTTGTTTTTGTCCAGTCTACAGGAGACTGAAAGGAGCCACAGTAATAGCCTTCAAACATGTGAAAGGTCACTGCAGCAGTGAAGGGAATAGCCTGCTTTCTTTTCCCACTGGGGAAGAGTCAAAAACTGATGTGCCTTAAATACAGTGAGGAAATCCAGGTCAATATTAATATAAGTTTAGTTAAACAATATAAGTTTAACAATATAAGATAAACAGTGCAAGAATGACTGGAATAGACTTCCTGAGGAGCCTAGAGGATTGGAAGGCTGTTGAAGACATACTAAAGAAACAGCTGGCAGGCATGGGCTAGCTTTAGTTAATTCTGCTTTGGGAGGGGGGATGAGTTAGCTGATCCCAAGGTCCTTTCCTATTCTGCATCCAGCGATCTCAGCAATCCGCCTGGTATCCAGGGACCAAATGCAGCTATTAAAAGCTTTGCAAGATCCCTAATGAATTGTGTTTCTTCCATAAAAAAAAAAAAAAAAAAAAAAAAAAAAAAAAAAAAAAAAAAACTGACCTATGGTTTATTTGAGAAAGAATTAGATATTTGAGAAAGAAAGAGATATTATTTGAGAAAGAAAGAGATGTCTCTTTGCAAAGGGCAGGAAAACATCCTCCACTTACTCCACAGCTAATGCATAAGGAAGGACTGTGCAAGAAACCAGGACCTGCAGTGCTTCTTAAAAGCAGGCAAAACTTCTTTGGGAAAAATAGGATACACCACAGCCAGCATGAACATATCTCCCAAAAGCATCTCCAGTTCTAGTACCAGTGACTTTCAACCTTCCTGATCACAGATCTTTACAAGATTTTACTCTAGTGACAATGTAGACCTCATACAGTGAATTTAGCTTGTAAGCAAAAGGCATTGCCTCCTTAGTCACCTATGACAGACCTCTCAGGCCAGGGACTGCTGGAGGTTTGCAGACCATAGACTAAATGTGACTTTGTTAAAAAAGAGCTAAAAAAGAAGTAAGCTCTTTAACTGTAGCAGATCAGGCATCTGAGGGTGATACTGCCCGGGGCTCTACCTTAGGTTATTCTACTGAGGAACAATTTGTATTTTGAAGGTCTTTCTTGGGACAGTCCAAAGAGCAAGCGTTTAAGCAGCAGTACAGCTGTGGACAGACCAAGGAAAAAGAATATATCTTTTTGATGAGCAATGACAGGCCAGTCCATAAACCCCCAGGGGCTCATCAGCAGTCTCCTCGTCACGGCTGTGTAAATTCTCACGCACGCAGAGATGTAGCTGGCTCTTCACTCTGATGCTGGACGTGGCGCATTCCTAGGCCATCTGCAACCCTCACAAGCATCCTGATGTACAGGTCTCACAGTCACAGCTTGGACTCACCGGGAAAGCCTCAGGGGGGTTATACAAGTCTTCTCACTGCTTGATTTCACTGGGGCTCACAACAGTCTCTGTTTCAGCTCATGCCCTGGAGGTCTGGAGCGTGTCGTAGTACAGCACGGAGCATTGTTAGCAGAGACCAAATTGGGTTGTGCTTGGCAAGCACAATGGAAAGGAAAAAATGGGTGACCTAGGAGCATTTCTGTTCACACTTCATTTTTCCATTGCATCTATTGCATTTTTTTTCTATTAAGTCCAAAGAGAGAAACAGAACAGAAACGAAATATAAACAGATTCTTGCAACATAAATACTGCAGGAGGGGAGTGCTGTCAGAGACAGTAGAACACGAAGATCTCTGGGTTATAGTCTCCATCCTTCCACTCATTCCCTCTTCTGTGTTTCAGCTCCTTGGCCTCGCTTTCCCTCCAGCATCCTACTGCTGCTGCCACTCAAGGAGCTGGGCTGACATTTATCCTGGTGCCTCACATGGGCAGCAGACAAAGAGTTATATCACTTGCAGGCTAGCCCTGAGGAGAGATTTTTGGAAGCGCCTCAGCTCTCCCCAGCGCGTATTGTCAACAGATACAATGGCTCAAATATTACCGCAATTGAAGGAACAGGAATGTTATTGTCGTCTGTGCTGCTGGGAGCAGCCAGGATCCCACACCGCTTCTGGCTGATCGGAGAGGCAGGGCTTCTTTGTGAAGGGCTGACAAGGCCGTTGCTCAAAGGACACTGAAAACTAGAAAGTGCCGTCTCCTGTGGCACCACCTCAAAACTGTCTTTCTTTCACTGGCAGAAGCTGAAAGCCTTTGGCACCTGCCTGCCCTAAAGGCAGGGGCCCCTAGCAACTGATCCACCCTGCTCCTTTTTTGGCAGGGAGTCTATTTCAATAAACCAGGCAGCAACTTTAGCTGCCCATTTCCATAACTGAGCGTCATGGTCTGCAGAGAAGAGTCTGTGTGGGACCTGGTGCCAGGAAAGAGTCTTTGAGTCTTTTTGAAGAAGACTCCCCGTTGAGCCAGAACCTCATATACTGGACCACAATGATGGATCTACCCTAGAACTGATCCAGAAAAAAACCCAAAAAACTGCCTTTTATTGGAAACGTTACCACCGTGGCAACAGCCACAGGTCAGACCCCTTGCTAGGGCGGAGGGAATTACAAGCCTCCTGAGCCTCAGAATAGTCCTGTGCTTCCCTGCAAGAAAATGTTTTAAGCTAGAAGAGCATTAACTCAGACCTGGACGCAGAAAAAGAAAAAGCGCAAATTTCTTTACTCCTATAGTGTGACTCTGAAAGCAAAAGTCATGAGGACCTACCTTGAAAAAGGGCTGCAGCCAAAAGCACCTCAGTCCTAATGCAAGGGGGAATGTGTGTATACTGTGCTGCAAAAAGCAGCATTGAGCATAATCTCAGGCAAATCACTGTGCCTCCCCTGCCTCAGTTTCCTGCACCTCAACACCTCAAACCTGCTAAAAATCACCTTTCCAGACCTTGCTTTACGTTCCTAGGAATGTGGTTTCCTATATAAGCTCAACACATAGTTGTCTTTGCATTTAGCCAGCAGATTTTACAACTATGCTGCTATGAGCAGACCCTCTGGGGTTGTGATCAGGTCCCTTTAAATGCTGCTCCTTTATTCAAAATACTCTTGCAGTATTCCTGTAACCTGAGCAGGCAAAATCAGTGCTGGCACTTGAAAGAGGTTGCACAATATTCGTGAGGTAAAACCCTTTTGGCAAGGGGGTGCAAAAGCAGACACAGGTAGGAGGCTCCAGTTGCGCAGGCATGTTCAACATGTTCAGAAAGGTGCACGGGAGAGAGGAAATGGGAAGAATCCACACGAGTGACTGTGTCCCTCCAGGCTGTTGTTCTCCCAAGCCATCCCTGCCATGCAATATGGACAAATCCAATCAAGAAGGGGACTGCACTGCCCACATGAGGCCGAGAGACTTGAGCATCACCTCAAAAACCACCATGATGCAATGCAAGCGCCAGTGGGTGCGCAAGATCCCCGTTGTTTTCCAAGTCACATCATTGCTACTAAACATAAGGCATGGGGACTTCAACTGGGATCACAGGTGTGCCAACTCTTTGACGCACTAGGGCTAAGTGGGACAGCCCAGACTTTTCTACGTCTGAAATGCCACCGATGATGATAACGTCAGCCATCCCATCTCTTCGCAGGTGCTGGGTACCACCCCAGACCCTGCCTCTTGCTGGCAGAAAAGCTCCGACCTGTAAGGGCAGGATTTTGCCCGCAGTCTCATTTTTCTCCAGCCATGCAAATTTATTTCCTTGTAACCAAGAAACACGCTCTAGCTGGTTCTCTGCAACATCTACACGTGTCAGAGCTGCTCAGAGCCCTTTCCCCTCCTGTCTGCTCACTGACAGCCTCTGAGCTGCCTGCTCCCTTTAGCTGCCTTTCTGTCTCCAGAAAGAGAGCTGCATTCCCATCCTGCCAGCTCGGCCTGCAGATGAGCGCCAATAAGCTCTTGCTCCTGCTTGAGCCAGGCAAAATATTTGTACCTTGGCTGCTGAAAAACCTAAACTGTGCCTCTTCCTAGCCCTTTTACAGAAATAGCAGTGCTTTCCCCCTACAAGGCTTGATAGGGACCGAGTGTGTTCCTCCCCTTCCCCACAGCAATTTCCAGTGCGTTTTTGCAGCATCCAAGACCCGGAGACCGACCACATTCAAAAAATGTGGTTGCTGTCACATGTTCTTCGCCCCAGGTCCACACGAGCGCTGAGGGCAATGCAAGGAGGCTGCACCGAGCCGCGGGACTGGCTGCGATCCGTCCCTGGGGTCGGGATGTGCTTACTGCTTCACAGCTGCCTTGTTTTAAGCAGAGTTAAATAGCTCACCATGAGCTGATGGGGAAAATATTGTGTCTGCTCTCTCTCCCTCTCAGGTTCCTAGCAGTCAAAATAATAATTACATGGCCTGGGAAACAATGATTATTATCCATAAGCCTGGGAACCGCTCTCGCTATTCAATTTTATGGGAACCAATAAAACCTCTTGTTGAAGGGGATTATTGACGTAGGCCCTGAGAAAGCGGAGAGGCCTCTGCTCTCCTTCTGGCTATTGTATCGCGCAGTCCCACGGCGCAGCAGCCAGAGCACGGCTTCCTCCGGCCCGCGTTGCTCCTCGCGTGCGCCGTTGCCTTAGCACGCCACCTCCGCTGGCTCTCCAGCCTCTGGGAAGCCGGCCCATTGTTTCCGAACTTTTGACTTTCGGGAGCTACTCTTTTCTTTTTCAAGTGTTTAGTATTTACAGATGCGGTGCCCTCGCAAACCCTTGAGAGTCAGAAGGTTGCTCCATCCCTTCCTAGCTTCACTGCCAGCAAACTGATGCGTTTCAGACCTGCTTGGTTAGATCCGCAGGATAGATCCCTGCACGGCTGCTGCCGTGTGGGGTGTCTTACACCCCAGGGCCCCCCGGGACAGGAGCGAGGAGACCCTGCTGCCCCCTGGATGCCGACTCCCAATCTTTTCTGCTACCCCTCACAGGGCAGGGTTGGGAAGACCCTGTTTCAGAGGAGGCTTTTTAAAGGCATGATGCCCGTGACGTGTGTGTGTGCACACACGCGAGCTTGGAGGGGGTCGGGGCATGCAGAGCAACCCAAACAGGCCCTTCCTTCCTTCCTCACCACAGGCCTGCAAAGCCCTCGGCGTTTCTGTCTTCTCCCAAAGCCGCTTTTGATGCCTTTCAGGAGGTGGGAAGGGAAGAGGAAGATGTGGGAGATCAGCAGCGGTGACTCAGCCGTCACCAGACCATCATCGTCCCTGCAGTAAACAAACAGGCAGGCAGAAACTGATGCTCTGGAGCAACTCTGCAATAATAAACCTGCACGTACAGGTCAGTGGTCTGGAGAGTCTCAGGCAACCCTACGATAATAAAGCAGCCTCGGGGGCGGCTCGGCGGGCGGCAGCGCGCCTGGGTGGTGCGCAGGCCGGTGAGGCCCCGCGCTGCCCCTGCTCCCACCGCCAGCACCCGGCGGGAAGGTGCCGCGAGCCAGGCGCCGAGGGCGGAAAGGCACCTTTTCCGCCCCTCTAGACCTCCCTGCTTTGGGGGTTTTCACAGCAGTGCCAGCCTGCAAGTTTAAGGGTGGCTTAGGAGAAGGAGAGCCCAACAGGGAGGGAGGGAGAGCCTAAGGGCGCGGGGCTGAGCTGCGACGCGGGGCCCTGGCAGGGCAGCGGGCAGGGAGCCCGTGGGGGCAGGAAGGACCGTGGCCCCACGGGAGCTCCCTGCGGAGGAGGCAGCGCTGCGGGAGGGCAGGGAGCTGCTCCCCCTCGGACACCGCACGAGGTGGCGTGCCCGCGGCGTCCCGCGCCATGCCGGGCGCAGAAGCGCTCCGTCCTTTCCGCGCGGCTCCGCGGAGCGGCGCCTCCAAGCCCGGGGATCGGGTTAGGCCGGCAAGGGGCAGAGGAGGGATCTGCAGTTATTAAAAGAGGCTGAGCGAGGGGCAGGGCGGCTCCCGCGCACCCTCCATCCGGCAGCCTGTTAGCAGCGTGCGGGCGAGCGCTGGCCACAGCTTCGGCTGGGCCCCTAATCCATCGCACCAGGTGCAGCTGGTGCTCCAGAGCTACTGGCACAGCCCCGGCCTCCCTGGAGAGGCTGAGGGACACCCCAAGGCAAGCACACCTTGCCTTGGGCCGGGTTTCTGCCCTCCCACCATTGCACCCTGACGCGGGGCAAGGGAGAGCGGGCAAGGCGCTTGGCGTGGCCGCCGCCGGCTCCTTGGCTGCCCGGGGGTTAGGCAACACGGCCACGTTTGGGTGGCGTGGGAGCCTCCGGAGTCAGCGTGTTGCAGCAAGGGCTACGCAGAGCCATACTGCTCATGTTTCCCCGCCTTGCCGGTGCCTGGGCAGGAGACTGGACCTCCCCTGTGCCACCCAGTGGCTTGGCTGAAGCCTCCTGGCATGTTCAAGAGCAACATCCCACCTGGAGCAAGGGGCCGCCTTCAGCAAGGGCCCCGCCGCTGCACGCTCAGTGCCCGAGCGTTGCTGATGCACGCCGGGGACGCGGCCCTCCTGTCTCCCTCCTGCTCTGGGGATCAGTCATTAGCTGACTTATTTTTTGCCCTTACCTAGGCATGAAGAAGTTGCCTGGCCAGGCTGGGAGGCGCCTCCCTGGGCTGACATGCTGCCGAGCGCTATCCCGAGCGAGGCAGCCAGGCAGTGGGGCTGGCTCGGAGCAGCGCTCGGCGCGGCCCTGCCCTGCAACCAGGGCCATAGGCGCTTCTTTACGTTTGGTGCCTGGATGCCAGCGCCATCCCAGCGTCTTTACGGGAAGCCTGGGACGTAGCAGTGTCGCAAGCAGCGGCTGCGCTGGGAACAGTCGCACAGTGCAGCTTCCTACCGGCTGTCGTGGCTGCGCAACCCGAGCATCCCAGTCACGTTCGTCCCCTCCTCCCGCCTTCTCCCACGCTGGATAACCCCCTCGTGCTTCCCGAAACAGCCACTGGTACACCCGGGTGCTAAAGCGAAGAGTGGTGCTCCAAGCCATTACTGTGCTGCTGGTTGCGCCCAGCAGCTGTCTCTGTCCCTGCCGCCCGCAACGTGGCCTTCTGGTGGCTTTTAGGATTTTTCTGAATGCAGGATGCTATGGAAACACACTATTCCTGAGTGCAGCTCATATTACAGTGCCCGCTTCTGCACTGTGGTTATCCACTCCATGATAGAAATTTCAAGTTTTTGAGGAAACAAAGTCTCTAGGTTTGACTCCAAAAGGCTCAAAAAAATACCTAGCAAGGACTGCAGAATTAGAGACCAGCACTTGGCTCCAGCTCTGCAACAAAAGTCACGAGAGGGCAGAAAAACACACCTTTTTCACTAGCACAAAAGTCAGCTGAGAGACTCTTTCCACTTTGTTCTCATGGTGCACAACGGCCCAAGTAAAGAGCTTTAAAATGGAAAGTGAGTACAAAATGCAGCCAGCCCAAGTGATTTCTAAATTTGTTGTTACAGTTTATCTGCACCACCCCCCCAACAAAATGCAGAGGAAGCAGAGATCCTGAGAACTTCTGAAGGAGTGACAGCAAAGAGCAGTCCTCAAGAAAAATTAGAAACTGATGGGAGGAAAAGAAGAAAAAAAAGAACGTCCAAGTGAGTCAACGGTGACTATTTTTTAAAATATCAAATAAATAAATAAATTCAAACTTACAGACTTACGGTGTGGGTTTTTTTTTTTTTTTTCTTCCTGCTCCACAGCTTGAAACCTGCACAACTCTTTCCCTTCCCTTAAGATCATTTTTAAGATTTTTTAAGGGGGAAATAAATACAAGCTGAGGGTGGAGACATACCACTTACCATGTTTTCCTTACCATTTTCACCTGCGTGGAAGACACAGTAGTGAGGAGTTAAGGCAGCACCGTTTATTGTCTGACCTGTCAGAAAGGGAATCATGGAAGATTACTGCAGTGTATGTAGAGATGTGCAGCAATAACATCTAATTTATTTTTGCTCGGAGCGTGGCTCGAGTTGTTTTTGTTTCATTTTAAATAAAGGCTTTTGGAATCCAAATGTAATTTCCGTGGAATAACAACGCTCCTTTCAGCAAGGGGCACCTGCAGGGTCTCCAGCACACCCAGTGCAGCAGGTCTAGTTCGAAAGCCGAGGTAGAGCTTGGCTGGGCAAATTGCCCTCGAGTCATGCTGCGTAGGATATGGCAGCTGGTGACCCAAACGTGCCGGGGAAGGAGCTTCTGCTGCTCCCCCGTGCCATTTGCAAGCCCCTATTTGTCAGTAAAACAAAGGCCCTGGCCGCAACACCTCGACGTGTTATTTCCTCATTCCCCGGCTCTTCTTCCCACCTTTTTTCCTCACCTACGCCCCATCTCAGCTCCCGCAGACAACCTGCCCTTCCCCTGCAGCTGCCTCTGCTGCTCCCCAGTGTGCACGCTCCACGGGGACTCTTGTTTTAGCAGAGGTTTTGTGTCTTTGCAGCTTCCAGCAGCACTAATAAAAAAAAAAAAAAACTATTTCTCTTGCTGCCAGATTCTGAAACAAAGAGCAGTTTCTTAATAAAATATGGCACGGGGATCAGATGTTACAGAGAGCCCCAAACATTGATTTAAAAATATTCCATTTGCAATGTGCTAATGCTTTCCAGATGCTGCTGGCTTTTGACAGCAGGTGAATGTGCCTCACTGACTCCAGCCAAGTTAGTGCTCTTATCTGTACCCAAGCAGGTACGTCAAAGTAATGTGATTTACCAGCTCACACGGGAAGCTTTCAGAAGCTTTGGGAAAAGCAAGCATCTCTGTTCCCTGCTCTGGTGAGATTACATGCTCCTTTTCCTGCATGCTTCCCAAATAGTTACTCACTCAGGCTTTCAGCAGGCAGAAACTGA
>VZSV01000129.1:311732-329893 GCA_013398735.1 Nothocercus julius | reverse complement strand
GAGGAAGGAAAGGAGGAAGGAAAGGAGGAAGGAAAGGAGGAAGGAAAGGAGGAAGGAAAGGAGGAAGGAAAGGAGGAAGGAAAGGAGGAAGGAAAACAAAACTACTCCTTAGTAAGCACTGCTGCTCATCATATTCTTGGAAATTTGTAAGCTCTTTTTTCTGTATTAATCCAAAGCCAACTTTGCTACTGTTGGACTTGCAAGAGTTGTCTGCACTGATGATGAGTGTAGAGAAGAGAAGATGTCTGTACTGCGTAGTTGGTGTTTTTGACTGACATCAGTCATTACTAGGTTCTTCAGAGATGATGAGGAAGACGCACGAGTGAGTCCAGATTGCCTCCATCTCTCTTCCTTATCTTCTTCCCAGGAGGACATGCAAGGCTGTCTCCAGCCACAGGTTCCGTGTCTTCATGGGCCCCTACCCAAGATCACCATGGAGGCAGCAGCAGAAGTGAGTAGTGAGTTAAGCTAGAAGCTGGAAGAGAAGAAGGCTGGGGCAGGAGTAGCCAAGGAGGCTCTGTCTGCACCTCTTCCCTCTGCCCAGGCTCTCCTGAGCCATGGAAAGGGTTATTATCACAGCCGGAGGGGGACAGTGCGGCTTCACCTCCTCGTGCCCCAGGGACTTGGCAGGACTGTAACTGTCTCTCGAAGAAGGCAGTTCCCTCTGCTCTTTCCAAAGCCACCACTTTCAGAGAATTCACTCCAGCATGGGAAAGAAAACAAGTGAGATCAGACAGCATGCACAGACAGGAAGAGACTCAACCCATTCACTCCCCTGCAAAGGGAGATGTGGATATATGTATACATATGGGTACACGTGTGTTCATAAGCACCATAATGCAGCTTACAATATCATTTTAATTTCCTTGTCTTGTCAGAGGCCCTGCCAGGGCAGTCGCGGCCCTGCTGCAGCCGGGGTGGCGCGTGCTGTACCTGGCAGTGCCCTGTGCACCAAAGGGAGGAGGCAGCACTCTGTGAACGGCACCTCCACGGGTTTCCTTTGCTGCCAGGACTCAGCCTATGGAGATGTCCCAGGGATAGATCGGCAGCATGGGAGGAAATTCCTCAGTATTCCCACAGGCAGCTGTTATACTGAGATGGATATCCAGGCGACAATATTTTTCCCTTGCCTTTATAAAGCAGAACAGTGCCTACTTTCCTGTTAAATAACTTAGCATTCCATATCAAAGGAATCTGCTCAGCTTCTAGCTTTGGACTGTGGGCTTTAGACTCCCCCCCTGCATTTATAATCTGAAATAGTCCAGGATTAGTGGGGAACCTAGGCAGCGGCAGTGACTGAGTCTAGTCTTGCCCGTGCTGCGGTGCCTCCTGTGCAGGGCAGCACACCCGAGCCGTGGGATAGCACAGCAAGAAGCAGTCACCGTGGGCTTTCCGCGCTTTCAGCAGCTAGACCTGGTCGCTCCCAACCGAAACTCTGGCCTGAGCCGCTGCATATCTGATCATCAGGCACAAAGCTAATCGCAATTTCTTGGAGGCTTGTGGGAGCAATTTTTTTTTCAGCTTCAGAGTCTTGATTAGGGGTTGTCTTCCAGTAGCCAAAAGGTAATAATATCTGGATCAATTACAACCTGAACATCTGCATCCTATTACACGGTGATGGTGATTATTTTTCAACATTTCCAAAGTCCTCTAGCAGTGACAGTAGTGATTAAAGCCCGGAGTGGATTCCTGAGTAGCAGTCCAACTTCCTTTACTTTCGCGTCCTGATCGTAAACAGGAGAAGAGGACTTTCCTTGGGCATTATGTCAGGAAGCCCATCTGCCTTATGGCTATACTGACCCACTGATGAAAGTCCGGAGATGTCAACTGGTACAAAGCAGCCGAACAAACCTGCCAAGGGGTGCCAACAATAGCAGGATGTCACTGTAGCTCACAGGGAGGAAGTTTCCATTAGCCGATTTGGCTCCCGTGCCAAAAACCTTCCACTGCTCCAAGGAATAAAGCCAACGTGTCCAGGAAGTGACCACTAGCAGATCTTTGTGGGTCAGAGCAAGGGACACTGCCCATGCACATGGCCAGAAAGGGAAGAGGCCGTGTGCCGAGGTGAGCTCCGTGCGCGGCGCCTCTATGCAGGAGTTGCTGCTCTCGTTCGAGCGGGAGCCGCGCTGCGCCAAACCCGTTTATCCTTTACAAGGAGGCTTCACAAACGTTCTCGACAGCGATTCCGACGTTACTGTCCTCACTCTTGCGGGAGGGAGGAGAGATGGTTGGGGGTGAACAAGGAGCCAAGAGGAAAAGGATTAGGCTGGTCAAGTCCGTAACAAGAGCCCGGAGCCCAGCCTCCAAGCAACTGCTCCAGCCAGGAGACAGCCTCATGTTTCCTCGCTGAGAAAGGGGGTTACTTTCTCTCTTCATTATGTGAAGGGATGTTAACGAGCCTGCATTTCTGGGCCGTTGCTTTTGGGCTTGTGCAGGTCGGCATTGAAAAGCTTCTTTCAATCATAGGTTTTGCTGCAAGATTTTGTAAGGCAGCCAAGGGCAGGAAACTGCCTGTAAATGAGCACGACTGCCCTGGGTGGGTCTCGGTGCTGAAAGCAACTGCTGTCTGGAATCCGCATGCGGCCAAGCCGGAGGCGGGAAGGACAGACTCGTCCAGCCACTTGCTCCTTCCCTTGTGAGAGGGGGCCACAAAACTGCCTTGTGTGCCTGCCCTCACTCACTACACAATAGCTTTGCCCACTTTCCCTCGCCCCATGCGGCTGCCCCATCTCCCTGTCGTTGTGCCACGTTACCTGTGTTGCTGTTTGTTTTTTTTTCTGCCTACGTTTGTCCATCTGTCTCTCGCTCCAAAGGCATTTGCAGGTGTCCTTTGCCCATGCACCTGCTTGCATGTGCATGCTCATTGCAAGGCAGCTCTAGCACCGACGCCTGCCCGGTTCTGCGTGATCGCCTAGCATGCACAGTGCCTCTCCACACGCCTGTAGGCATCTGTACTTCTCTTTTCAGTTGCCTCTGCCCGTGACTGCTTTCCAGGGTTTGCTGCACCTCCGTCTGTGTTTGTACCTCTTCCTCCATTTGCTCTTTTTTTTTTTTTTTTTTTTAAAAGACAACAGGATCATCCCAGCCGTGTGCACATAAGAAGCCGCCTGGAGCCAGGCCGGCTGAGGCAGAGCCAGCGGGCCGTGGTGGAGGGACAGCGAGGAGGAGGGGGACGTGCAGAGGGGTGAAAAGGCTCTTGGAGAAGCCTTCGGGACAGCGTGCCTTGCTGCTGCCTGTGTGCTGCTCTCAAGGAAAAGATCCTGCGATAAGCGTGCTCATTAAGATACCGCCGGGTACACGCGGACCCCCCAGCTGCAGAGCTGGAAGGCTGCAGCAGCTCTCCCCATTGACACGGGGGTGGGAAGGGGCAAGGGGGCCCCGCGGTCTCTCGGGAAAGGCTCTCCCCATTGCCATTTCTCCACAGCTAATGGAGTTCAATGGGGGCACCCACGTGCCAGAGCTCAGCAGAAAGCCCACCCCTCCTTTTGCTCCTGGAAAGGAGCCACGTGAAGTAACTATAGCTGTGCTCCCAGCTGCACTGGAATTCTCTCATCCCTGGTTTGGCCTCCTGGCTCCGGTTGTTCTGGAGCAGCCAACAGGGAAGGGGGCTGATAGCAGGCTGCAAGCCAGGCTGCCTCATCCAGCCCTTCTGACAGGAGGGATGCAGAGGGCTGGAACCAGCAGGAACCAAGCAAAAACTTTCCTAATTCAGAAAAAGTTGGAGGGAGCAATTAAAAATATTTAAAATAGGGGTAATAATATTGTTTCCTAGATGGGACTACAAGACCTAGCTTGCAGGTACCTCAGCAGAGCCTTTGTTAAAACACTGTTCTGCGTATTACAAGGCTGGCCGTCTCGCCAGCCCACCTGTGGGATGCTTTCCTGCATGGTGGGGCAGGGGGAGAGGATGAGGAGGCAGCACACTGCGGTGAAGGCACAGAGGGACAAAGCACCAGCAAAAACACATGCCAGCTGTGAGGATTTTGGAGAGTGCAGGAAAAGGAAAAGAGGGGAGACCAAGAGTGAGATGGGCCAAATCAGGGCAAGAGGAGAGGCCAGACAAGAAATCTGAGGGAGGAGGGAAGACAGAGCAATAAGGCATTTACTGGAGAAGGGGGAGGGAGCAGGCTGTGGGGATAGAGTTCCTTGTGGGGCCATGGGAAGTTTCTGGAGATGTTGGTGGAAAGCAGGATGGAGACGGCTGGCTCCTATCTCCTGAATGACTCATGCTAAAGCCACCTTGGGGCACTGACAATACCAGGTGGCACGGGTGCATGCATGGACAAAAGGGCTCCATATTTCCAGGATGAGATGCTGGAGTGTGGAGAGAAGAAGAGCAAGAGGAGGAAAGGAGAGGAGAGGCGTAGAGGCAGGTGTGGTCCTCAAAACAACATAAAAATGACTCAGCTGTACCAGATGATGACTAGGGGGGTCCTGGAAGACATCAACATTTCTGTCTCTTTCTGGAAAATGCCCAGCCAAGCACCCACCCCACCAATGCGCTGAGCTCGGTGAGAGTCGCCCCATCAGGGAGACGTTACTGCTGCCCCCAGGCAAAAGCAAGAACCCAGCAGCTCAGCTCAGCCCCTTTGCACAGGCGTTTCCTGCAGCAACCTGGCAGACCTGAACTAGCCCAAAGCACCCCAGAAATGACCGCAGCACTGCAGTACCCTGTGCATGCAGAGCACCCCATCCTGGCGCAGCTTTCCAGGTGACCCTCTCCCTCTGCAGGCACTTGAGCCACCCTGTGTAAGCCCAGCTCACCTGGGAGCAGCCAGGCAGCAGAGCCAGCCCCTCCGTCGCCTCTAGCTCAATTATGGGGAAAGACCCTGAGCTGAAAGACCAGCCCTGCGCAATTGCATTCAGAGCCAACAGTTTCAACCCCTATCTAACCTGCCCCCAGGGTGTGGGGAGAGCAGCTCTCGCCCCTGTGGAAGACAAGCCTGTGGCTTGGCAGGGCACTGATGAAGCTTGGCCTTTCCTTCAGCTGCGCTGCTAATTTAGGGTGGCTCTTCCCCCCTCCCCTCCACCTCCCTCCCAGCACTGCTGATTTTCACGGCAGTTTCATGAGAGCAGTGAAACCTCCCAGGGCACTTGGTGGCGGCTCCCAGGCTGCAGCTAGTGGCAAGGAGCAGGTCCGTGTTGCCCTTTCCTAATCTCCTGCTTGTGCTGGCGATGCCAGTTTTTGGGCAGCTTGGATTTTCAGCTTACTTCTGGACTTTCCTTGTGTGTGACTGGATTAAGTCGAGAGAAATAAATAAATAGAAAAAGAAAGGAGACAAAGTTCAAGAGCAGGAACCCTAAAGCTGCCAGTGCTTAGATGTAGAGAAAGCAGAGTGAGAAAGCGCCTTTGCAGCCAGGAGACAAAAGTTAATGTCTAACTCCTTTTCCCCCCCCTTTACAACTCTGTAACTTTCTGTGCTCCCTGTTTTTTTTTTTTTTTTCCTTGCTATCTAATTAAATTTCCTCAGATGACTGCGGTTCAGGCCAAAGCCTGACTGTGGGAGGTACGTCAGTGGCAGAGCCTTGGCCAGCCTCCGGCAAGGAGCACGTTCGCCTGCACGCACGTGCGCTCCTTGCGGCCGAGCCCGCTGGCTCCGGCTGCTCGGCGTGGCTGGGAAGCAGGCGCAGGACTGAGATATAACCAAGGGCACGTTGCAGTCTCCATCACCAGTTGGCCGATAAGCAGCCCTCCCTTAATGAGGGCTTTATATACCTGGCAAGCCTATAGGCTTTGCTGGGAACAAGGGCCTCTTTAACCCTGCGTGCTGGAGCGGTCATGGGAGGGAGGGAATCATGGACGTTAAATCGGCTTGGCGCTATCGGGCCACACAAGCCGCCTGCCCCACTGATGTAACCCAGCCCCACACCACGGAAAGGGGTGGAAAGGGCCAGCCCGCCCTGGGCGCTCTCCTGCTCGCACCCGTGCGGCCCTCAGGAGCGGCTGAGAAATCTCCGCTGGCTGCCTTGGAGGCAGAGTCCCTGTGGAAAGCAGCAAAATCGTTATTCTGCACATTTAGAGGTGCTGAATTATTAAGGAGAAGAGATATCTTTGGCCTGAAGTTGGAGCAGAGAGCTTTACAGGGGACTGCTGCTAAGTGTAATGGACTTTTGCTGGCAAACCATCTCTGATAGATGCAGGATTAGGGTGTCTTCATGACACTGCAGTCACTCATGCAGTGTTAGATGACAAAACCGGTTATTCTGAACTTTGCAACTGGAAGGAGGTGGTCGAAGTGCTCCCTGTCAGGAAAGCCAGAGCAGAGAGCAAGAGGAAACTGCTTTCCCTGCTGTGAGCTGGGCCCAGTATTTATTAGGGACGGGGAACCAACGGGACCAGCCGGGTCCTCGAGTCCCCTTCCGCAGTGCTCAGTCGCTGTGGGGCTGCTTATGATGCACTGCCCCATGACACAAAACATTTCTCATCATGTTTCGGCCGGCACAAGACTGCTAGCAGGAGATGCAAAGTTGCCACTGATAGAGGCCAGGGAAGAAGTTTAGGCCACCAAGAGAAGTGACAGCCTGTCTCCGAAAGCAGCTGCCCTAGCAATCCTAGCAAATCCCCTCCTGAGCCCTGTGAGCGTTTGAAGAAGAAGAAGAAGAAGAAGAAAAAGAAGAAAGCCTTTCTGAGCAACAGAGACAGTGAAACCTGGCAAGAGATATGGGAGAATAGCCACGGCCTTGCACTGCCCTTCAGAGATACACACATGGTCTTCTGCACAGAGCTGGAGGCTCAGCGGTCTCATAGATACACAGTGCAACGTCTGTTCTATAAAACTTGGGTCGTTTGTAAGCAATGAGGAAACTCTCAAATACCTTGGAACCAAACTCCTTCCCACCCTCCTGCTTCCACATGACTGAAGTCGTAAAAGCGGTCTGTAGTTTCCAAGCCTTACGAATATGCCAAAATTGGGCTGGATTTGTGGAAAGTGACTTCCTGATGATACCTCAGGCACTTCCTGCTTCAAAAAAACAGGCCAAAAACAACATAGCAATGCCTGCTCTTCCAAATTTTGGTATGGCTTCTTTACTCCCACATGGAGCCATAAATTCTGAAACTGCTTTAAGGTCAGATGTTTTGACTTTAAGGCTGCTCAGATAAAAATACTGCTATAACACTGGGCATAGGAAAATTTTGGAGGTTGATACCTCAAAGAAATTTACTCTTCCATGTGCTAACACCAGGGCCAGGTGATGCTTTGTCATGTAATGGTACCCTGAGATCAAAAGTCTCTAGCATAACGCTGCATCATTGTGGAAGCTATTGTAACTTACCATGGTATCACTGAGCAACAATTTTAGGGGCTTGAAGACAAGGAAAGTGGATTAGAGCTGGCTATGCTGTGGTGGAGTGACAAGAAAATCTTTGCTCAAAGAGCTCATAATCAAATACACAAGAAAAAAAATGAAATAATCAGGCTGCAGAGAAAGCCAAGTGTTAAAGTATGATATGTACCAGAGCTGCAAGGATTGCAGCTTTCTGTTCCTAATTAACGGACTCACTTGTTTTAGTTTCTGCTCAAAAACTCCGTATTAGTTAAAGCACAGAAGACTCTTCCCTTGCTGTGTACTCAGTCATCCTGGCACCAACAGCCAGGTCAGCTGCATTGCCACCGGCTGTGTGTTCAGATCTGCTTGATGGGTGGGTTAACAGCTTCATTTTTTACTGCCAGCTCTTAAGTTTTCAGAAAAATCACAAGTGAGGCTGCAGAGTGTCATAAAGATGACTTAAAAAAAAAATAAAGAGGAGTCTGTATGGGTTTTAGCCACTGAGTTTGAGAACAGAGAGGCTCAAAGGCTCATTCCTCACGCTTTCCCAACCCCATCCCCTTGGGCCTGGGAATTTGCTTAATTGTTTCTTTCAAATGAAACCAGTGTTTTTGATAATTGCATGGCTCCAGGGTCTGGAGCTTTACTGAAGAAATTGCTGTGTTTGTCAGTGCCGAGCAGTGCAGTTACTTGGGAGGAATCTTCAGGTTTCAGTTGCATTTAAGATGAAGAACAAGGTCTCTCATCTTGTGTCAAGGGATTTAAGAAGTTACCAGTAATGTTTAATATGAAATTAATATCGAGAGAGAGCAGATGGGAATTACGTGGATTAAGCTGGCCAGGGTGGAGATTAAAAAAAAAAGCATGACTTGCTGTCTTTATCTCCCTGCAGAAACGCAGCCCCAGCAAAGCTGCAAGTCAGTCAGAAAGCTCTCATTAAAGTCGAGGTTTCTCGTGGTGCAAATCCAGCCCCCCGCGTGATGGGGAGGGATTAGTTTAACGCCTCTGGCAGAGCCAAGTCCGCAGCAGCGCTGCAGCGGGCGGCGCGGCTGCTTCTGCAGCTCCGTGCCAAGCCCTGCTCCGGGTCCCGCCCCAGCCGCGGCCGTGCCGGGGAGTTGGAGACGGCAGCGCGGCTGCGGGGCACCGGTTCAAGATGACCCTTTGCCCTTCACACACACCATCTCGGGCCAAATGACTCACCGGTGCTCTGGCCTGACGCAGCCCTCTTATTCTTAGGAAAACCAGGGTGACGTGAATCTTTTTGTCACATCAGTGCCAAACCTGCCAGCTCCGTGTGTCTCGCTCAGCTGCTGTCGCTGCGGGTGGCTGCAGCCCTGCTGGAGATGACAAGCCCGTGCTGGATCACCACCACCAGCCCTCCTGCCTGGTGGCCTCTGTCACCCGGCAGGGCTGGCTGCTGGCGCACGGGGCTACTGATACACCAGCACAGCGCCTGCCTTGCTTAACCATTAATTTTGATGCAAGTAACGCCTGAGCATTAAAATGCCCGTAACGGCCTGAGTAACACCATGGGTAATAAAGAGTGCTTCTCCGCTGCTTTGGAATAGCTCCGTTTATAGACAAGGTCTTTGGGATGGATGATGCTTAAAGCTGATACCAGTCTGTTGCTTACTGTTCCCACACTACATCACCCCCAAATTTGGCTGACTCCTACCTGGGAGCAGCTAAACTCAGAGCAGCCCCTAAGCACCCCCCTATTCCCTACCTCTGGGGAGGAGGGATTTGGGCTCTGTGGATCTGACCGCCGGCACACCACGTTGCTGTTAATGATAATGCACTGTAACGCTAGCAAGCCTCATCTGTCAGCAGAGAGTCCAGCATTGGCGACCCCAACGGGGTCAAAGCGTCTCGTTGCATGTGGGCCTGCGCCTGCTGAGGGCAAATCAGAGCCTCAGCCTATGCTGGTGGGACCACGCATCTCAGAAACCTGGTGCCTGCACTGTGGCTGGGAGAAGAGGGAACAAGAAGTGCCACCTCATACTCATCTGCTTGTTTCAAAGCCCTTCTGGAGGGAAGAAACAGGAGAGAGACGCA
Source organism: Nothocercus julius (assembly GCA_013398735.1). Classification (NCBI taxonomy): domain Eukaryota; kingdom Metazoa; phylum Chordata; class Aves; order Tinamiformes; family Tinamidae; genus Nothocercus; species Nothocercus julius. The sequence goes on along the minus strand of VZSV01000129.1, from coordinate 320,569 downwards.
TAACCAGACTGCTGAGAAGTATTTCGGTTTCCAGTGTAACTTGAGTCATTTGGAATGGAAAGTTTCCATCAACTCTCCCAATAAATCTTAACACACTCATTTAAAAGAAGAGAGAGAGAGAGAAAAAAAAGGCTTTCGGTGCTGGCTTGAGGAACATAACAGCACAGTGAAGGCACTGGCACTCACCACTCACCGCAAGCAGGTACATGATGTTCTCGGACAAAGCTGCGGCAGTGGAGAGGGCACTGGGCTACAGGAGAGCTCATCGCACAAAAGCAGCCTGTTTGTCCATGCGGGCGGTGCTAACGCAGGGGAAAATTCAAACTTGAATCAGAGCAGGTGGGGAAAAAATACGTGCAACTTTGGGCAAAATGACAAAATACATGAGAAGCTTTTCAGGCGGTGTCCTATGCAGCTGCTGAAAGCTCAAGGAGTGTCCTCGCATTATCTGTCTGTGAATGTAAATCCTGGACAGGGTGCCAAGCTGCTCTGCTCTGCGCCTCTATCTTCTGCCCAGGCATTGGAGGTTTGTCCTGGGACACTTCCACCGTGGTGGTGTGGATGTCCCAGCTGCTGGATTGCCCTGACACCAGGAGCTCCCTGCACAGTGCACGGCTAGCAGGTCCCCAGGGCTGGCTATTTCCAAGCTGCTCTCAGCAATGCTTAGGTCTGGCTCCTGCATCAGTGCCTGGAGCTGGCTGTAGCGGCAGGTTGCGGTGGGGGATGGAGGCCAACAAACCGATTTGCCTGTAATTATTACACAGCCCCTTCACAAATGATCTTAAGCAGCCCTTTCCTGGGTGCTGCTGCCTGCAAGCGTGGGCTGGGCAGAGGAGGGAGGCTGCTGAGGACAGCAGAGCTGTGGGATGCCAGCAGCAGTAGCACGGAGCTCCAGTGCACCCAAGCGGCCACTTCCACAAACCCTGGGGCACTCGCTGCCCACCTGGCTGAAACCGTGACCCTCTTGCCAAACTCACGTCCATGGTGCTAAATTATCCCTTCGGCCAGCACTCTATATCTAAACTCCAGCTTAGGGCTTCAGAATTAAGGAAAAACTTGGAGCCCAGTTCCGCAAAGAACTAGGCTACTTAGCTTGCAGTAGAGTATTGCTGGTTGTCCTCTGTCCACCACCCAAAACTGTATGTTTTGTTAAACTCTATCCCTGTTTTACGTCTCTATCACAGCACAACTATTGCAATCATACATTCAATTTGTGCATGATTTTAAGTGTCAGAATATTTTGTATATTCTATCCTTGCTCTATATTTACGAAGAAGGATTCAAATAAAAAAACAGCAAAAAGAAAGTATTATAGAATCATAGAATTATTATGGTTGGAAAAGACCTGCAAGGTCATCGAGTCCAATCATAAGAAGGCCAGGCCCCTTAAGAATATTAAATACCAGCAGACATGGGAGCAACACAGAATCATTCTAACAAACAGTGGCAGGTTTCCTGCATTCAGGAACCCAGGACAACTTTCTTGGCTCAGCACACGCTAAGGAGTTATTTCAAAACACTGCGATGTGACTATGTGTCTTACATCACAAGCATTTCAAACAGGACTTCAGCACCTGAATTTCATTTGTCCAGGATTTTGGTACAGGGTTTTTCCAGCTCTGTAAGAGCAGACCACTGAAAAAAAAAATCAATACAAGCTAAGGTTGAATTGAAATCACTTACAAAGTGATTTTGGGTTGAGCTGTTGTCCAGTGTGTGTAGGTAAGAACTATTACGTTGTTATTACACAGTTTCCTTGTCAGCTTTACAAAATCCTTGCAGGACTGACATTAGTGTTTCTGTCTACGGAGCTCTAGAATTTGACACACATTATTAGAGTTTTCCTTTCTTAGTGGTTGCAAGCAAATACCTGGCTGTCTATGACCTGGAAAAGAGATGCATCTGTGCATCACTCAGTGTTATGTGTGAAATCTTGGTGTAGGCTCAGCACATAAAGGTTGGCAAATCCCCAACCTGCCTCTCAATGAGGTGTGTCAGCAGTGCCTATGACAAGGTAAAATGGCAGTGTGAGCTACATCTGTCTCCAATTGCTCTCACCTTGGTCCTTTAAGCTGTATTTTAACTACTGAGGATTACAAAGACTTATATTTGATTTCTGAGATGGTTTCTGTTTCGAAAACTATTCGTGAAACCTCGTCTTCTCAGATTTACTAAGCTTGTATTATGCACAGCTCAGTACTCAGACACCGCTTTTGGATTCCAGCTTGTTTTTAATCAATTACGTCCATTTGGGGATATAGATGATGAGCATTTATTGATTTTTTTTCTAAATTTATTTAATTGAAGGCTGAAGGTTTGAAGGGACTTGTTTTGAGAAATCCAAGGATAGCTTTTGCTGTGGTTTCCTAAGTTAATGAGAAAAAATAAATGCTGCATCATAAACAGGGATGTGGTTCTTACTTTCATGTGGAAGACCTCTGCTCTTGTTAAATTCCAGCAAAAGAAAGCAACCCATTGCAAGCTTTTTTGCATGCTGGAATCACATAACAGCTGCCCCCAGGCTGTTTGCTGGGATTGCTGTCGCCTTCACATCTCCACATCCTTCACATCCCAACCTCTGTTCGTCCGGCAGAGGCTTCAGGAACTCACCACACAGCCACTGCACATGTGCTTGGCAGAGAGAAGAGATCATGCCGGGGATTTGCTCATCTTTTGCAGTCTATTTGCTGGAATGTTTATACCCATATTTTTAGATGGTTTCTAAATGCTCTTCTTCATAAACCAGCCCCAAGTCCAGTGCATACTATGGGTTTGGTTTAATCAAATCTGGTGATCCACCAGTGTGCCCCATGCTCTTACCTTCTTGTTAGGATTGAGCTGGTGCTGCCAGGTCCTTTATGGCTCAGAGTCATGTGCTTCAGACTTCTCTTTGGACTCTGGTGACAGCAAAGATGCTAGAAGTTTTTCTAAAACACTCTGTGTAGATTTCCCCCACAGGCCGTCTTCTGATGCCCTATGCAACCTGCCACTGGCCCATAGGTGAGTGGTCCTGTTTTCCAGAAAGAATTTGCTAGGAGAGACAGAGTGATTCCTGTGCTATGCTATTTCCCCATCTCTGTGGTACCAATGAGTCTTGCTTCTGTTATGCCTTTTTTTTTTTTTTTTTTTTTCTTTTTCCAATTCTGGGCTCCCCAATGCAAGAGAGACATGAAACTACTGGAGAGATGATCAGGAGACTGGAACATCTCTCTTATGAGGAGAGGCTGAGAGAGCTGGGCCTGTTTAGCCTGGAGAAAATCACGCCAAGAGGAGACCTTACTAGTTATATAAGTATCTTAAGGGGGCGTGTCGGGAGAATGGGGTCAAACTGGTTTTAGTAGTGGCCAGTGACAGGACAAGAGGCAGTGGGCGCAAACTGAAGCACAGAAAGTTCCACCTGAATTTGAGGAAAAGCTTTTTGCCTGTGATGGAACAGTTTGATCAGAGAGGTTGTAGAGCCTCCTTCCCTGGAGATACTCAAAGCCTGCCTGGATGCGATCCTGTGCCTCTGGGGGACCCTGCTTGCACAGGCGGCTGGGGTAGATGATCTCCAGAGGTCCCTCCAACCTGTGATTCTGTGATTAGGAAAGCATGGAGGTTTCTAGGGGTTCCTCTTGCCGTTTTAAGGCAGCATTTCTCCAGAGCAGAGGCCCTTCCTGGAGCCCTCCACAGCCAGAACTGCTGGAGGTGGTCTGAACACCTGAACACAAGTGGCTGTTTCCCTATGCCCTCTGTGAAGGTTCCTAGATTTATCTCTCTTCTCCAGTCCTTTTATACCAGACGTAATTCCAAAATGTTTCCAAACAGTTTTTTTCAAATGTTGAAACTCACTGAAGCCATCCTTAAAAAAAAAATGTTACTGTACTGTACCGACACCAGGAGGCCTAATAAAAACCAGGGCCTCTCTGTGTTTGGGGCTCTAGCAGGATCACTGCTTTGAAGAGCCTTAATGCAAGAGAAGTCAGCGCCTGGGAGCCGGCTGTGTTATCTGAGAAAGTAACCAGGGCAACGGGAGGCAAACATTTGATTAGGCCAGTCTCCTCCTCTCAGCACGTGCTTTGCACGGCTCTCCCAGGGTCACGGGGCTTCGGTTGCAGCCTGGCGCAGCGCGGAAGAGCTTGCGGGGGGGTCTGCCCTTAATGCGTGTTGCCTAGGTGCACAAGGCGAGTGAAGGAGGAAAACACAGCTTAGGTCTTTCGTGATTATATGTGCATCGTAAAATGTACGTCTTACACGTCTTGCACATGATCTTTGTCCCTCATTAAAACTTCCTATCTCATTTGCTGGCAAGGGTTTCTCAGGGGTAGGGGGTGCCATGAGGGGACAAGCCCCAGGAGGGGCACAGCTGAGGTGCTGCTTTCATTCGGTGAGGATGCCCTTGGTTTCTGCCCAGCACCAGGCTGGAAGACAATCTGTTGCCATCTTCCCTCTGCTGGATGCGTGTTCCCCTAAGCCGCGTGCTGAGCATCTAATCCGACCATCTCCCGCACGCTGGCTCTTCGTCATCACACGACGAGGGGAGGTGTTAGCGATCTGTGTGGCAGTGGAGCTCATGCGGAGTCTCTCTGCTCACGCTGGTGTGTCCTCGTCACACCAGAAGTAATTGTGGGCGTCCAGAAGGTCCCTGGGCTTGCTCCTTCAGTGTAAACCAGGGTCTCTCTATAACAGGCTCATGTCCTAAAATACTTCATCTCTAGGAAGGGAAGAAAAGACAATGGAGAAGGAAGAGGGTACAATATCTGAGCAAAAGACCAAGCTGATGAAAGATTATTATGTTATTCACTAAGTGCATCTCCAGGATGAGTAACAGAGGCAGTGTGGGAGTAGAGCTTACAGTTGCGTTAGGTATAGTTATAAAATATTTATACAGTAATTTTAATCTCAACTTTTTGACAATTATTCACTTTATTTGGGACAGAACTCAGCCTAGCCACTATTTTTGAATGGGAGTATCTTTATAGATTTCCACTGATGACAAGGGGACATGAGTGTGTTTGTGTGTGCATGCACCTCCTCCAAACCCAGAGTTCCCATGATCTGAAGCAGTTCTCCATACAGATTTTGCTCCCTAATTGGCTTTAAGCTTGCACTGCTTAAGGAGAGAAGACAGGAAATTCCCAAGCTGCAGCCAGGGTTAAAAATAATCCTTTTGGTGGCATTTGGGATACTTGCTGCTCAGTGCAATATCCATGGAGAAGCCAGCAGAGATCCCAGTTCTTTTCTGACATGGTGGTAGCTGTGTCTCTCCATGATAACTGAGTGTTAAATGGTCCAGGATGGAGGCTGGGGCTGCTCTGACCCACAATTGCACATTCTCTCTGCCTCAGAGAGAGCAGGAATTCACCTACATATGGCTTTTCCCAACCTGCCAACATTTCTCTCATTGCAACTTTTAATAATAGCCGAAAGAGGAAGACTCTGCTCAAAGAATCTCACAGAAGACGCCCTTTCTGTTGTGTTCATGCTGTGGTGATCTGCTTCCTCTCTGAGGGGGCCTCCTGTCTCCAAACTGCTGGAGCACTCATAGGATGCCAAGTGCTACAGGAGCTGACGGACAGCAGCTCAGCTCCAGGATCTAGACCTCCATTGCAGTGATAAGGAGAATTAAGTAGCTAGGGCCAAGGGCATCTGTCTTCTGAAGTACCCCACACCGGCACACAAAGTTGTTGCTTCTTGCATCTCTTACACTCCCTTAGTTTTTCATTCCAGTGCATGCTCTTTATTCAAGCAGCCATCCAAGAGGTAAAGCGGAGTGTGCCAGAGGGGCTGATGGCTATAGGAACTACCATGTATTTCAAAGTGGGTGCTAAAATCCTTCTGCCAAGACCTGAGGAGGAAGCCAGCCAAACAAAAATGCCATAGTTTGATCTTCCACAATCGTCTTCCACCTCCTCCCCCACCTCAGCAGTGGGAACTTTACACTGTCATACAAAGTTAAACTTCCACTTTATTCTCCAATCTAATCTCTCCCTCCACAATATGATCCCAGGGTTTAATCTAATTATGATCTTCCATATCACACTATAACAAATGGTCCCAGCTGCCAAGCTAAGCAGTTTAATGAGATACTGCATTGATTATAAAATGAAACACAGAGCAGATATTTCAGACAACGGAATTGTTTGCTCAGTGCCATCCGCGGAACATGGTACACAGGCTGCAAGGAAAGCCTCACCTAACCTAATGGCATGCCCTGTGGAGCCCATCGGTCTTGCAGGAGGAAAAAACCTACCCTTCCGCAAGAGTTTTCATAGAGAAATATGTTTTGTCAGGCTGGGTGGTGGGCTGCTACCTTGGAGATACTAGCACAACATTGGCTGGTCGGGAGGGATCTGAACGCAAAATACGGGAAATGCAGCTTTTCTTTGTTCAGATGTTATTAGATCTAATCTAAACATAATAGCCCAAGATGTATCTCATGACAAATCAATACCATTGTTTGTTAATCCAAATGCAATCAGAAACCTTTTTTTTTTTGTCTTCCTGCCTAGATAAGAACAACCCTCCCCCCCCAGAATAGTTGCCATAATGTAATTCCCTCTCAGAGGCTAATGGCATTCATAAATTACGCTCAAGACCCATTGTTCGTGTAATCCTTTTTGCTGCTGTTAGCTCTGGTCACTGATCTGTTGCCGCTCCAGTCTATGGTATTTTAATGACACAGCTAGAAAACAGCCAAACTCTTCAGCTTGGTTCTAAAAACTGAATTTGTATTATAAGGAGGGATGGTGTCAACCATCAACTTGAGGGGTCGAACTGCCGGAGAATTATAGTTCCAAAACAGCTGTTAACTCAGGAATGCAAAAGGACGCTCATCTAAATCACTGATTCTGTCTTGAGCTCGAATCTTAAGAAGATGATGAATCAGTTGGCTCCCATCTGTGGGAATACGGTTCACTTCAGAGGTAACTGGAACAGAGAAAGCCTTTCAACCAGCCTAACCTGATTTGCTAAAGGAAATCATTGACTATCGTTGATCCCCCTTTGAAGTTGCAGGGTTTATTTTTTTTTAATGGAACTTGAACCTGCGGTGTTCTTTGCTCTTCAGCACAGGGGATAGGCTGCATCAATTAATACTGCATATGTGAAATGCCATAACGGGAGATACTCTTGGGATCTTCTCTGGGACACTGCATGCAATCTGGGTTATTCATGCTCAGATGAAATACAGTTGGGGAAGGTGCAGAGCAGGGGTGGAACAGAGATTTTACCAGAGACAAAGAGATCTTTTGCCATGTTTGATCATGCTTAGCTAAAGCCAAGGGAGCTTGTGATTACCACTGTGATGGCTGTACAGATAGCAAACCTCATGGAGGGAAAGCAGCAACTTGAGCCCGTATGGGTGGAAAACCAGATGACAATGGCTAAAAATAATGAAGTTTCAAAGAAAGTCTGTGCAGGTTGGAAACAGTCTGTCTACCAGAGGAGCCAGGGGAAAAGGATCTAACTGCCTTTACTCTTGATTCGCCTGGGGGGAACGATCAGTAAAGCTAAGGGACTGGACTTGATGTGTGATGAAATCCGCCCCCAGCCCTGTGCACTTACCGTCTCAAATGGAGAACCCAGGAAGTCACAGCTTGATTTTTTAAGATCTTTTCTGCTGGGGAATTTTTTTTTTTTTTAATCCCATGTGCTGTGTTTACTTTTCAGTTCAGCACTAGCTTAGAACTGGAATTTCATCAAATCTCTTTGGCACTAATTAAATGAATAAAATTCCTTCCCTGCAAAGTGTGATCTAGCTCTCTTCATTTACAGTATATGCAACCGTGCACCTCAGGGAGGCCTATCAGTGTCAGCGACAAGATGGGCACAAGAAGGGAACATGACCTGCCCTTTGCTGCTGGGATTTGGTGCAGCTGCAGATGGCTCTAAAGCAGCTCACAAATGCAGCAGAAGGGTTTGGCTGTTGGATAACATTTGGTACTCAGCAAATATTCTATCTCCTCCAAGGCAACAGCAAAAAAGTGACAGGCCAGCTCATACTCCGAATGACCCTGCACGCAAAGCAGTGCTCTGGCAGGCTGAAGGGGGATGGTTTCAAGCCTCTCTCAGGTATGCGCGCTTGGGGCAAGTTTCTCCCAGTTGTTTGATTCCAAGAAAGGCTTCGCTAAGAAAAGAAGCTAAAAGATATTTAGCTTTTTAATCCAGAAGGCTTTGCATTGCACAAGTGGCAGTTGGGCAGCTGGTAATTACCACCACCCAGGGGAGCCTGAGAATATGCCAGTCTTTCTTCTAATTACTACAAAGCCTTTCAATCTGATTAATTCTTTCCTTGATGTATTTCCTTGTAATTTCTATTTGTGAGGTTGCTAAGGGTAAATTAGAGACTCTTTCCTGTAGAAAAGATATTCTTTGTTCCCTCGACAGCCCTGGTGCCTGTTAGGATCTGTGCATTCCTCTTAACCCATGCAGGAGATACTGCCCAAGCCAGGCCTGATATCCTCCTGAGCAAATCTTGTCCTTTCATTCTGGCCAAAGATGTTTCCTGGAGCAGAACTAATAAATACTTATATCACGAGAAGAGCTTTTTGCATTTATTTGTGATGCAAGAGCCTAAAACGTATTTGCTATCTGGAATTGTATAATTTTCTTTGGGACTGCACATCTTCCTCAAACCAGAGAGGTCTGACCCCAAAGACCCCGAGGGCACCACACATCCTGTTGTGATGCAGGGGAGTTGCACACACTCGTGGCAGAGGTTGCATAGGACAAGTGGAATCTCTCACCATGTTGTCAGTATTGGGTTAACCTCACATGGCATTGTAAGGGTGTCAGATGAGAGTCCTTTAAAAAAAATAAAATAAAAAAGTGTTTTTCCTTAAAGATGGTGGTATTAG
>VZSV01000129.1:294254-309305 GCA_013398735.1 Nothocercus julius | reverse complement strand
TCAGGTCTCCTCTCAGCCTTCTCTCCTCCAGGCTGAACAGGCCCAGCTCTCTCAACCAACAACCTCTCTCACCCTCAACAAACAAATTAGTTCTTCCTTCAAAGCCTTTTATCTCACCTTTATTAATGATGTGCTTGTCTTCAGAAAAAGTCAGGCACAGTTCTGTGCCTCTGCTCAGCAGCAATGTAGCTACTGGGGCAAGTCTTAGTCATATACCGCCACTCCATTCCCTAGAGCAGCGTATGCTAGTTGACGCACTCCCCTGCATGTCAATGAGGGAAGAAAGAACAAATCAACTGACCTTGCTCAAAGCAAGGGCCCATCACTGCAGGCTCACACACTTGCTCTGCTGATTTGTTCCCAGCTCCTTAAGAGACGGCCACGCCGGCAGAGAGCAGCACCTGCCACCAGCTGAGGACACTGATACTGAGCTGCTTTCAAGCTGAGATACCGCAGCTGAAACGCTTCTGACCCCAGCTACGCAGGGAGGGAAACTCGTCAAAAGCCACAGCTAAATCCTGAAAGGATCACAAAATTGAGATGAAACAGGAGACCTGGCTTCATAGTCACAAGAGTCTGACTTTACCTGGCAGATTGGCATCTCTTTGGTCTTCACATGGAAGGTACAAAACAGCAGAGGCTCTGCTCACCAGAAACAAAAAAGCCATGCTTGATGTCAGCAAGAAATTTCCACACGTGCTCTGCTTGTAAAGCAGTTTGGAGCATAAAGTCATAGCAAAGAAAGCTACCTTTTCAAAATAGCTCTGCAAAACATGGTTGCTGACGTGGAAAAGCAATTTAGAGGGTATTCCCAGCTGCTGAGCAGACAAAGTGTGGGTTTCATGGTGGTCAGTAGGGTCAGGTTTGCACACAGTGGGGTCTGACACAGGACACCAGTGAAAAAAGGGCCAAGTAATCAGTATCTGCCTAATCATAATCTCTGTTTCCTGTTAATGAATTAAAAAAGAAAGCCTCTTGCTATACATAAGCAGAGGATGAGGAAGCAAAAAGGAAAATCTCTTTGAGCAAAGGGTTGACTCCTGGGGAATGGGAGAAGATCCAGACCGTCTTGTATAAATGGGGATACATACCAGCATCAGTGGAATTAATTTATGGAGATCATGGAGAGCGTCATTTTGGCACTCATAAGGGATTTATCTGTGCTGATACCCAGGCTGAAAATGCATGTGGGTACATTCTGCAGGTATATCTGGAAAACAACCATTTTGCCAGACACTGTGTAAGTCCAGCATTTGCTCACCTGCAGTTTCTTTCTAAAAATATGCTTAATTAACACCTATGCACATAGTTGTTCAGGAACCTAAAAACCTGGATTACGCTGTCTGAGAGCTCAAGATTTGCTTTATTTTTCTACTCACAGCAACAAATCGTAGAAGTCACAAAAGTAACATGGGCTTGGAAAAAAAAAACAGACAAAGCTGTGAGTGGTGAAGGAGAGAGGTAGCCACCATCCTCCCCTTCTCCAGCAACCTGCTTTTCCTGTCTTCCAGTTCCTTGTCCAAGGTGAGGGAGGCCTCAGTTTGGAGAGGTCCATTTCCAACTCCCTGCACATGAGCTATTCTAGCTGTTATGGTTCCAGCACTGAAACTGCACAGCCATGCCCACCCAGTACAGGGATTTGCTGTCCCTTGTAACTGTCCACCCGCTTACGTGCCCTCCTTGTTTTATACAGAGTTGCCACCAGCCTTTCGCACTAACCTCCAGCCCTCCCAAATTTGCATTGGTACAGGCTCTCCTTCTGCCACGATGTACGTGATGTTCGCTACAGAACATTGGGGAATCCTCTCTTCTTGGGAGTGGTGAGAAGCAAGGTGCTCACCTTAGATGTTTAAAGTCAGCCGCTTTTTGTAGAGTAACTGTGGGCAGGAATGGGAATACCATGCAAGATCCTCAACCCTGCATTTTATGCCAAATTGCAAACTCTCTATTGAGTCTGAAGTTTTGTGTCTTCTGTTTTTCCTCTCAGGGTCACTTTGACTGAGGGTGCAATTCGCAACTTTTAAGAAACTCTCTGCACCCTTAATCTTTATAGACTTGTCTTATAGACTCTGGAGACTTATTGTAGAAAAGGTGCAGTAGCTCAACCCTTGTAGTCTGGTAAGAGCTTGTCAGAGGGAGTTCAGCCAGATCCTCCTGCATCACGCTAACGAGCCCTACAGAGCCAGGCAAAGTAACTCAGCGAGACGCGGCACACACGCTGCAGACCCCAGAGCCCTGTGTACAACCCGCACTCTGCCCTGCCCGTGCCAATTACTGTCTTACACCGTGCGCAGTGGGGAAGGGAGAAGAGACCCCTGAAATGAGCTTGTGCAGGACTGCAAAATCTGTCATTAACAGTAACTGTCTCAGGGAGAGAGTTTGGAACACTGATCCCAGGCCTTCCGGAAGGTGTTCTCACAGGTGGAGTGGATTAGGTTCTTCTGCACCCTTTCCTGACTCTTTGACTTGTAACCTGCTGTGAACCTCGGCCCAACACTCCCATGCAATAAGGCGCCGAAATGCCAGGGGAACTGACCAGTGAGACGGGCAGTCTTCAAAAGCACAAGCCAGACCGCAATGATCCAGAGTCTGGACTCTGAGAAACACACACACCTGTCACAGTGGAATGTGAGACAGGGTAGCTGCCTCAGGTGCTGCTCCTGCTTGCAAAACTAAGCCAGAAAGTGCAGACGATGGTAAAGATGTGTGGTTAGACCATAGCTTGACGCAAGGGGGAGATGCTGTGCCACAGATGGTCATTTGCAAGCCCTCGTCTGCAGCAGCTCCCTGGAGCGCTGGCTGCAAATCCCAAATCTGCCGCTTCCCTTAGGAATGGGTATTACTTTCCTGGACGGGTGTAAGAAAAAAAAAAACAAAACTCATTTTGACTTCATTTCACTGATTTAATAACATAAAGAATGACATTCTTTACACCTGTTCTAGGAGTCTGTTCTTTCCAAACACTAAAACTTGTTTTCTTCTTAAATATTATATAAAAATCCCTGGAGCTTTTGAAACCAAGAGCATTTTAAAAATATTTCCCCCCCCCCCTCCATACACCACCTCAAAACAACCATGGTAAAGACCTGCTTTTCTCCAGCCTGATAGACAGAACCAGAGGTGCGAGTGAAATCTGTGCTGGCAAAGCCCCCCTGGCTGTATGGCACCAACAGAAATGGAAAACATGACGAAGAAGCTTTAAAGAAACTGGGGAAAAAAAAAAAAATGTGGAGGAGAGAAAAGTAGGGGGCGACAAAACCAAAACAAAGCAAAATCTCCTTCCCCTTGAGCTAGTCAACACTCTGTGGCATGGCTATCTTCACATTGGTGCTGGATCCCACTCAACTGTAGATGGAAGAATCACAGATTATCTCTGGAAGAACCTTCCAGCTTCAGTGCACCTCAGAAATGTTAGGCAGAGCTGGCCTACTGAGGTAGGCAGGGAATTAAACCCACTGTCCTTGCCAGAGAAGAGGCAGCGGCAAGAATATATGTGCTAGGTTACTCAGCAGATAGGCAGCAGCAAGAGGGAAACTGCTCTGTATGATCTTTCTGCTTACAAACCACAGGACTAGTGACAGAGGACAAGGCAGATGCCTCACTGATTCAGACAGTTGGTTTGCGCTGGTAGTAGCTTCCATGTAGGCTATCACTGTTGAAAGCAAATTGGATGGTCTGGGCATTGAGTGAGTTCTCCCATCAGTCCCATCTCCCATCCCAACTGCCCACTGCTGCCAGTTTGACTCTTCTCCTTCATGCTGCATGTGCCAAATGTCTCACCAAGCCAGCTGCAATGTCTCCTGGAAGGTCACAAAGAACAACCACAGGTGGGCAGGGGAGGTGGGGAGAGGAGGTAGGAGATAGGGGCAAGGTTGTCCTGCCTTAGTCTAGGCAGAGCATGGGGTTCTCCAGGAAGACTGCCAGCTTGTTGGCCACCAGGTCCAGGTCGCTGGTGTTGGTGTATTTGAGCAGGTTGGTGTTCTTGACAAAGTAATGCTTGAGAAAATGCTGGCTTACACACTTGTGCAGCTTCCGTACCAGCCTCAGAAAGGCTTCGCGAAAGCAGCGCCAGTCCTTGGTGCGTGGGTATTTTTCACACGTCCAGAATAGCACTGTCTGTAAGAAGCAGATGGGAGAGAAGAGGTGTTAGAGGTTCTGTTGAGGGCTCACACAGCTCACTAAGGCAGTGCTGGTAGACAGTTGGCAGGCTTAGGAATCGGGAGACTCGCAGTGCAAGCTTCCTGTGTTAACTAATGTTCCTGAGGTAAAAGGATCACAAATAGCAGCCTAAGGCGAAGCCATCCCACCCTCCCATGGCTACCTCCTCACTCTCGTGCCTTGCGACCTTGCGAAGGCAGAGAGAAAGCCTCCTCCAGGGATCAAGCAGGGCAACTCTGAGATGTTCCTGCTTGCTTTCCTCAGAGCTACATCGAGCCCAAGGAATCCTGTCTTGCTAAGGTAACCTTAGCTTATTTGCCCCAGCAATGGCCTCAATATAGATGCCAGGTATTTCAGACTGTACAAAATGGCCAGTATACAGGTGTAGAAGTCAATATGTGCAAGGAGGGAAGAAGAATCAGACTAACAATTACTTGTTAGCTTCAATGTACTTATGCTGAACTGTGTCCCAAGCAGGCTGAGATCCCAAGCAACTCCTGCAGTTATAAGGTATGTTTTCTGGTCAAACACAGTCTGTTTTTTTTTTTTTTGTACTTATAGCATATGATATATTTTTGCTGTCACCCCAAGGTTATTTCACAGATTTTTATACTTGAGACCATCCATAATTACAATAATGAAACACATATGAGCTTTGCTCTTATAGTATTGTTCTTACACTGCCCATGCTATGTTTTTACAAACATTTATATGACTGAGAAGAATCCTCTGGAAGTACTTACTGTACCAAAACTGCCACAACGACTGTTTTTGTTAACCTGAAAATCAGTTTTAAAAGGACAAATTTATCCACCTTGGGTGCAAGTATTCCATTAAGTTGTCTTTCTCTCAATCCCAATTTTATTTTGGAAATTCAGAACCCCAAAGAGACTGTCAGACCTTGTGAGAAGTGGTCAAGTCTTTAACTAGAGTTCCATCAAAATAACTCAACTCCCATGCTTCTGGAGTGCCTATATTTCCCCTCCAGCTGGCCTTGCAATAGTTGTGATCCTGAGGAATTTCTTCTCAGACCACTCTTCAAATGTGAACAAGTTTTTGTTTGCAGCTGCAATAATGACCAAGTTTTTTTTATTTTAATGTTGCCAGGTAACAAAAGACTTAATGAGGAATTCAGGATAAAACTTAGTGAGAAACACTCCTTTGAGGTTTGCAGATCAGCTACCTTTCCTCACTACTAAAACTATCTCAGCAAGCTGCAGGACATGCAGTTATAATTAAGGTTTTGGAGGTGAAGAAAGTAGCGCTGGTTTTTCAGCCAGGTCACAAATGAATGATCTACCCCCAGCATTTACTTAACTGCCATGGTATATAAGAGACATGGAGCTGCTTTTCAAAATCATGTAGGTCTTTTGAACACCCAGATCTTGAACTTTGTTCCTGTGAAGGTAAGCACACTGAGTGTGTCTACTCTATCCTCTGAGGCTTCCTAACTACTAGGGGAAGATTTTATTCTCATAGAAGGCCTTTTTTTTCAGGCAAAGCCTTATTTCATCATCATTGTTGGATACTTTAGATGGGAAAACTCTTTTTTAACTCTGCTTTGATTTAGATTGGTCCCGTGGCTGCTATAGCATTTGATGGTCTCAAGGTCTAAGTAGCTGCTTGGCTTTGCACTGGTTTTGGACACCAAAATATCAGTAATTGCTGCAGAAGCCTGGTGGCTTGAGGCTTGAAGGACGGGATACAGCAGCCTCTTCCTGGCAACTCCAGGAAGATGAAGGCCCAGAAAACAGGGTTGCTTTAGCAACAAACAGACAGTGTTTCTTTTGGTCCATTTGCTTGTAGTTGTAATATGGAGGGCACAATCTCCAAAACATTTTTCACAAAAGCTGTTTTAGTGTAAAGCCATCTTGAACCCCAAAGTATGTATGAGGAAGATGCTACTGTCCCATAACCTGCTGCTTCACCTCTCATCCTACATAGAACACCACCTGAAATGTCAGTTTGCAGTTCACCTGTAAAATCACATTCATTTAAGAGAATTTTGCTTGGTGCACACCCAGGAAGACAAAGAAACAAGTTTCTCAGAGATGGATCCATCTGCTGGCGGCTGTGCATGGCTGAGAGAGTTGGGGAGAACGGCATCATGCTGTTAAAGACTGTATTGCAACACCCGTGTGAAGTGGAATCAGAGCAGGTTCCTCAGCTTTGGCATTCCTTACGCTGCTGCCACCATAATGTTCCTACAGGTCTCTTGTTGAAGCAAGAGACTACAGTGTTTTTTGCCATGATATTTTGACATTGTTGGACGGAAGTCCTCGAGTCTCTCCCTCCCAGTATTCCGGAGATGCCTACCTGCAGGTGATAGGCTGTGATGACGGGTTTATTTCCAGCACACCAGACATCCTCCTTCATCAGCCGCATGACTCGGAAGCACTTCATGCGACAACCACCGTCTTCATCGAGGCCTTGCATGAGCACATGCTCAGCACGGAAGAAGCACAGCTGCCAGTGGTAATTGGAGCGGGCCAGAAGGTCAAAACCAAGGGACTATGGACAAAAGGAGAACGCAAATGCAGAAGGCTGTTATGAGGAGGCTGTGTGGTATCTTTCAAAGTGGAGTACTTTATTCCAAACAGCTTTAGCTGAGGTGGCAACCTTGGGTTGTATTCCCATCCTAATTCCTAATTAAAGGAACATTCAGTTTATCTTGTTTCCTCACGTTCTGACACCAGTTGCTCCCAGGAGATCCAGCTCTAGAGCCACCAGGTTGCAGCACAAGCAGAACTGCTAAAACCTGGCACCACTCTGTGGGCACTTTGCCATGGAGCAGCACATCAGGCATGAGAGGACAGTGAGACTCAAAGGAAGAAATGGACCTGCTGAGAACATGGCAAATGGGGCTAAACTGGAGTGCCAGAACCCACCCACAAGATTTGCAGGGAGAGATGGCATTAGCCTGGAGAGGAAACTGCAAGATGGTGCATGCATCTACATGTGACAAACCAGAACAGGAAGAATGACCCAGGTCAGCACTGAGCTACATTGTGTGGAAGAGACTCATGCAAGAGAGTCAATTCAGTTTTTCTTCCACAGAATTCACCACTGTTAGGGAAAAGAAAATCCCAGTAAAATGCATCTCAGTACTTTGAAATACTGCTTTTTGAGATAATACATCTTCCAGACATGTTGCGGGGCAGGAAGGAGCACTGGCTTTTATTACTTAGCCTGGGAACAAATGGGCTAATTCAAAAACTCCGAATCAAAGAAGATTGGAAACATGTGGGCAGCACAAAGAACTATCTAGCTCACTTTGATAGCATTTCTTATGTTTTTTTAACTAATGCACCACTTTCCTGCTTTGACATTTCTAAGGTGTTACTCTGCATTATGTGCAAATTATTACACAACTTTTAATTGAAATAAGTATTTTCAATTGAAAGAAATTTTGAAAAAAATGAAATAAATTAAAAAAAAGAAACAAATTTTAATTGAAATAAAATTTGAGAACCATTGTCAGTCACCTGCAAGACAAGTTCCTGCACAGAGATAATAGTTAACAAGTAAACACTGTTTACCTTGATGCACTGTACTTTTTCTTGGGAAGGCCAACGCTTAAAGCAACGAGGCCACTTGGATTTCTTGGGCCAGCAAGTTGGAATCTCCACCGCAGGGGCCAGCTCTACCTCGACCTGCAATTCTGATGTCTCCACAGCCACCCGGACCACTGAGCTGAAGCTCTCCAGCATTGTCACTTTATCTGTGAAGGAACAACAGGATAAGATAATAAAGTGGAAGAGGTCATTTTCTACAAGCCAAGCCAAGCAAGGGGCTGTCTACTGCCCAGGTCCCAGGAGGACCTTGCAGTTCCACCAGTCTATCTAAGCACTCTTACTTCAACAACATGAGCAGAATGGAAGAAAGCAACAGCAATGAGAATAGGTAGAAGATGAAGAACAATTAAGTTCTTAATTTTATTTTTACTTCCTATCTAAAGATTCCTTAATCCTTAAGAAAATCTGTGATCAGACCAAACGACTTAACCTCACTGGTCAGTTGGGATGTTATGTGGGGTGTGTACAGGTTTGTTTATGGAGATGCACTTGCACAGAAGCTGTTGCCAGAATTTATAGGCACACCTGTCTGATGTTCTTTGTTTGCAGAGCAACCATACAAAATGGATTAACTGCTTGTCTGACTGGGATTGCTTGATGATGATAAAAAAAAAAGAGTTAGTTACATGTTGACTTGGAGAAAAGAGATTTCCTCAGTGAAAGATGAATGGCTCAGTTCCAGGAACAACATTTGTTGAGAAGGACAGCAAAAAGGAATGAAGGCTGTATCTAATGGATTTGATTGGATGTTTCCTGTTGGCCCAGTTGTGTTAATGGAAGAAGTTTAATTTCTGTCCCCAGCTTTCTCAGTCACTCTGGCAGGATTACTGTCCCTTCAGCTCTGCCATCTGAACTACTTGTGTATTCACGCTCTAACCCACTGAATTAAAAGATGGAGCAGATTAGCATAAACAGTTTAAATAGTAGGTGTGTGTTAACCTATGTAATTTTGATTGACATAGGCTGGGGAGAAATTCCAGAAGGAGATCACACAACAGGCTTCAAGGGACAGTGACTAATATTTAGGATGACAACCTCTTTTGTCTTCACAGAGTAAATGTCTGCCTACTGCCAATGGCAGATTTAGCATCTCCTCCAGAAAACATGACTTTATGTGGGCGCTGGAGTGAATTACCTTGCAACAGTAGAGTCCATCCCCACAAGAGCTTTCTAATTCTCAGTAGGGATCTCTGGAAGCTAAAAAGCATTGGAGCCATCACTATGTCAGAATGAAAATACAATCACAGCATTTCCAGAAGCATCACAATTGTGCTTCCAATTTTTCTACAAAATTGTAAAGTGAGGCACTGAAAAGAATCTGGCTTTGCTGGTACTCAAAGATATCAGAAGCAGGGAAATCAGGAAAAACTATATATAACTTCATCTGTGCTGTTGGATAAAGGAAATTCACTCTTCACAAAAAAAAACAAACAAAATAGTAATTACTCCTCCTGACTTCATCTCAGCTTGTCTCTACTATATGTCTGTCTTCTCCCAGCTGGCCTTACAGCAGAAGCCTCAGAGTCACCAGCTCAGACATCACTCCTTGAGCCCCTTGGAAGTGCCTGTTCTGACTCAACAGCTTGATGAACTGCTGCTGGACAGAATGGCAAGTTTTCACCTCAGCATGACGACTTCCACATAGCTAAAGCTTCAGATGTAAGCTCATTCCATCTGATCTTTCTGTGCATCTCAGTGGTGAAATACCATTCACATCATACTGTCCTCTCCTGTGATCACTAATAATTCCTAGAAGAATAGAATGATAGATGAGCTTGACTTAAATGCATCTTTTCTCCTATGACTAGAATTCAGAATGTGATCAGAAGAGGAGAAGTGGCTCCTGTCTCTGGAATGTAGGAAGTCTCATTATCATACTGCTGCCGTGCACAGTCATCCTGGAAACATCCCCTCAGAAGGGGCATTAAAGTTTGGACTTGACCATACCATAGTATCTTAACATGAAAAGATAGGCATAGGTTATCTACCAAGGACCAAACCTTATTAGCTGAACTCTATAACATGCCCCTAGTATGCGAATAACTAAGTATGAGCATCCCTGTTCAGGCAGTATCTTGCTGCAGATGTCACAGCTATGCAGCAATGCTACATGAAGTGCTAATTGCAATGCGTCAATGACCAGCCCTTCCAGTGTAAATAGCGACGGGAAGTAAACGGATACAGTGGAACTTCTTGCAGAGGCATCAGCATCACTATTGAAAGCAAACTTCCATGACATTTTCTGCATAATGCTACAGCAGCTCAGGCAATGGGGGAAAAACAGGGCTTGTTCAACAGGCCTTGCTATGGGCAGCTCAGGATTCCCTTACCTTCTCGCTATTCCCAAGCACTTTTCAGTCTTCCCTCCCACTCAGACACCTTCCCCATATCAAAATTTCTTGTACTATTTTTCTGGCAAGTCTAGACATATTATGTCTGCTATAGGAGGAAAAAAAAATCTTATTTGTATGTTGGTGAGACTGTGAAATTAATGTTGCTGGAGAACTTACTCAAATTCCTAAGATATTAGCAAAGTCTTGAGTATGCAAAACCCAGTCACTACTCAATTCTATATTCAATGCAGGTATGCATTTACATCACTGCAATGAGGTAACAGCTCCTTGATTTTGGAGGGGTTTGAGTTGTTTTGATTTCTGATTGTGTGAACTTGCCAACCAACCACTTTGTGTGTGTGGTGGTTTCTGCTCCATCCGTTGCATAAAACAGGCAGTTCTCCTTGTACCTGTCCCCACTAAACTCACTGGAAAGGTTACAGGAGATAATTGACTTCTCCACCAGCTCCCGGAAGATGATAAGGACTTTGGCTGGAACCAGATCCCCTTCGATGTTCACGTCGGTCTCATGCCATTGTGGAAGGCTTTTTGCGAACTGCTCCACCTCTAGCCATTGGTGCAACTCCTCAGGGTCCCGCACGGAGGAGTGGAGCTTGGCTCCTTGCACGGTGTAATAACGCCAGTGCCGTATCTGGCATTCTCTGTACCCAAACAGGCCACGCAGAGGAACGGTGATGATGAATTGGCTGGGTGCTAAGACCTAGGAGAGTTCAGAGAGAGGAGTTCATTGAGAGAGGAGGCAAGGGCAGATCCATGAACCCAAAGCAGGGAATGGAGGATTAAAGCAGCAACAGGTTAACTGTGGAGGGCTTTGGAGAGAGGGAAAAGCCAGGTATCCTAGGAACAATTGAACACAGGTAGGACCTACTCCGTGCAGTAGGTAGGACCTACTCTGTGCCTTTCTGAGGGTTACTTTGGAAATACACAGGAGAAAATTGTCCTAGGAGGAGTATGATGTTACAGCCATGGTGCATATGAGACAAAGGCAGACTCAGCTGATTCACCACCAGCACTGCCACAGTTTCCCCTCATTCCTTGTTACTTCCAGTGTGCAATCGCATAAGAGGTAATAACCAGCAAATGCCAAGAAGCAGAAGAGCCTCAGAGAATGTGCTTTGAGATCCAGCAATGGGAGACAAAATAGTGCCAGTTATTACATCAGAATTGTTACTAAAGATTAGTCTTCAGTTTATTACTAGTAACAACTTTAGAAAAAGGTGCACTTTTCTATTCCCCTTCAAAATCCATTAAAGATATTTGTAAAGTACATCTTTGGCCCATTAGTAAGTGTTTCACTCTGCATCACTGGAAATATTGTCCTAAATATTGTCCTTAAATATATTTAAGAGACATAAGGTACATAAAAGGTAAGTGATGTTTCCAAGCCTACATAGACAGCAGTGGCACAGTCAGATATAAACACAGGTCTTGGGCAGCTGTGCTGTATGAAACTGTTTCTTCTGTTGAGTGGAAGCTGAAAACACTGTAAAGACGGAAACAGTAACCAGTGAATAACAAAACCACAAGTAGGCTTCTCTGCAATCAACATTGGCTTTCTTTTTGAGAATAACCATTCTCCGATAAAAACAGGGGACACACAAACATTTTGAACCTCATGTGGGTTTAGAATATCACCAGACATCTCCAAATGTATTGCAGTTTTCAGCAATCTTAGTCCAGGTGCTCAGATATGGTGCTTAAACTCATTCAAATTTTTACCATGTTGATTCAGAAGCTTTTCAACTTCACTTCTTAACAAGCCTAACTTAGACTGGCATTAATAAGGTGAAGCTGTTACATAAACAGGATGTGAAGTGACAGCAGTTGCTGTAAGGTGGTTACCTCAAAGTAAATTAAAAACTCTTGTCATTTGCCAGTAATAACCCAATACATTCTTGTAGTCTTCCTAGTAGCTCTGCTAATTTAAAATACCACTGTAGAGGTGCCAAGGCCCTGAGGGCACTAACAGACCAACCTTTATGGCAAAGAAATAAGACAATTCTTTTCCATACCAAGATTTTGACTTATATTCTCTATACACAAGCTGCAACAATCCCATTCGAAACCAGATGGGCATGGGTGCTCCACAAGAAATGCCAGCCCAGCTAAAGGTCCAAGGAGAAAGGCCCCAGGCCCCCATAACATGAATTTGGACATGACGCAGATAAGCATAAATCCTGCTTGGCCAAGCTGAAACATTGCTTTGAGATGCTGTGTTTGTATGGCTAAGAGGAAGGAAAAGCCCCAACCACATCCCTATCAAGGGACAGTGAACAACAGAATAGTACTGTTGAAGAAAAATGGTTTGTAATGGCTGCCTAACAGACTTTAAAGGGAAGATCTGCAGCTGCTATATGAGTACATTCGAAAAAACATGAGGTTTAAAAATAATTAGAAAACGCTGGGGGCGCTTTGGTATTTACAGGCTGATTTCCATTTAGCCAATGACATTCATTAAGATCACTTCAAAAAAAATCCAACCAAACAAGAACTTTTTCTCCATTACTATAACAGATAGAAAAAACACTAAACCCTTCCAATGTTAACTTTTGAAACCTTTGTGCAGGATCACAAGGCTTCCTGTTTACGAGGAAACACCAGAAATCACAACTTTGGTGATGGAGCTGAAAAGCTGGTTTACTGTGGAGCATGTGGTGTCCTGAGCTAAACAAATCCCTGTTCCACACTGGTGCTCTGTCACAGAACAGCGTTATGAACCCTATCGAGACCTCAAGCCCCAACAAGTCACACAATATTGAACAGAGCTAGTGGTAGCAAACAAGAGTCTTGAATTCCAGGATATGCGACTTATGGCTAATTCTGTTGTATTAAAAAACTGCCTGCAGTAACTTGGGCAAATTAAACACAGGGTGGCTTTTGTGAGCCTGACAAGGCCATCCCAGAGAGGAGGAAACATTAGGTTGGAAACAAAACACGTGTGCTTTGAGCAAATAGAGGAGTCTCTTGCAGAGAGGCTGAATGGTCATGGGAGGTTAAGCTGGGTGGGTGAAGCTGTTTGGGAAGGAGGGCGGATGAGGAGGGAGCAGGCACACTAATCAGTAGGAACCAGGTGGCATGAAGAAATTTGTACCTGGATGGATGAGTGGAATGGGCGCTTCCCCTGAAGCATAGCTGACCACTTGGCCAGTAAAGCTGGCTGATCCTGAGAGAAGCAGACGGGAAAACAAGAGAAACACAGGAGAGAGAGAAAGCATATGCTAGGTGATTCATTCCCAGAGCAAAGCCGCAAACTTCCTTCGAGCCTGCTGGTAAAAAGAAAATCCCTCCTGCAACGGATACAGATTTAAACACGTTACAGTGCTGTGCTAATAACTACCGTGGCTGGTCAACCTGCTCACTAGGCCTTACTGAAGCCCATACAGCGTCTGCCTCAGTCCTGCATGGAGCACTGCTGCAAAAATGCAGGTTGAAGCACAGTTTCCTGAGTGATGCTGCTTGGACTGGGGTTTTTAAGCCATCTGAGAGTTTGGCATCCTTCAACTCCCTGTTCAGCAAAGACCACAATAGATCTCCCATGAATGCCGTCAAATACCTACAAGGAAGGTGTGGGCAATGGTTTTAGTTAGTTCTGAGGGGCTGGATTGGTTTAATCTGTCAGCATTTATAAATTAAAAACAGTAGTATTCTCATTTCATTTCTCCTTACATGTATCATAAGAATAGAAGCTAGTCGTAGAGGCACTGCAAGAAAACATGCAAATACTAATATCTTTGAGAGTAATATAGAGATAGCACAAGTGCAAGGTTAGTTTCTTCCAGACTACACTATAGATGTCTCACGTGGTTTTTTCTGTACACAGCAGAAGCACTAGGCATTGAGGGCAGCAGTAAAACGTCTCTAGTTCTGATAGACCACCATTTTCTTTGGTAGGATCCGTTAATACACTTGAATTGAATGATTTCTTACTGAAGCTGGAGTAGTTTTCCATCAAAAAGTATACAACTACATGGAAAGGAATTGGATGAGTTTCACACTAAGAAGAGCAACAGTGCTTGAGTAAGTTAATGCACAGTAAATACTTTTGACATATTTAACACTTTAAAAAGTTGTAAATGTGTTCACTAAAGATTTTGGCTTTGATTTTGACTCCCAGATTTGCAGAGAAACTCTGAATACTTAAAGAATTTTTCTCTAATTCCCCACCCAGCCCTGTATATTTAAAAGGAGGCTTATAGCTTTGCAACAGATCTAGACCCTCGGTTTGCTAAATTAAATCCTCTTAACAAGAAAGTAGAAACTCTGAAAAATGAGTGTCAATTTTTGTTCTGTTTTGTTTTCCAACAAAGATTCCAAGTAACCTTACGTTGACCCTCATCTTGTCAGACCTCCTAAGCCAAGCAGGATCAGCCCAATTTGAGCATGGATCTGCATGGACTGTGCATGGATCAGGATGCAGCACCATTCTGTGTCACCATGGGCACTCCTACTGGTAAGGCTCATGCCATGGCATTCATGGTATTCCAGAAGAGATGTAAATATGAACAGCTCAAAGCAATGGCCACATTCCGCATTGGCTGATCACATTCTGCACCCACCTCAATATCCCTCCAGCACCTTGATGCATACAGAATTCTTTCCTTCCACATCTAGACTGTTGCAAAAGTCGCCCTATGCTGTTACATGCTTGCTGTGTCTTGCTCCCCAGCTGCCTGCATTTCAGTACAGGGACTGACATAGCTAGAGTAGGTAAGGTACTTCAGGTGTAAAAGATCTTTTTCATCAATGCTATGATTTGTTCTTATACCTGTATACTAGTCACTCTTGTCTAAGTAGTCATAGGAAATAACCAGTGTCCCCTGTCACAACTAGGACAGGGCATTATTATTTTGGATCTGATTGTTTAAAATGAGGAAATGTTTCACTTCTCCCACTAGCAAACATATTTCTTCCCAAGAAAAAAAAAGGAAAAAATGAATCCATTATCAGGAAAAAAAAAAAAAAAA
>VZSV01000129.1:273536-294208 GCA_013398735.1 Nothocercus julius | reverse complement strand
TTTTTTTTTTTTTTTTTTTTCTTTTTTTAGTAAACTGAGAGGTTTTCCACCTGTGGAAAGTAAGTTACAGCTCATAAAAGCATAAGATTCTTTTTCTTCTTCTGCTACTACTATGTATTTTTTTGTCTCCCCCAAAAGCTTCATCTTCTGCAAAAGATTGTCATCTCTTGCTATAGAAGCTCTTAGTAAAAGAAGTAGTTGTAAAAAGATGCTCTGCCTGATTTACCCAGCCCTCTCTGATGCTCCTCAAGTTGTAAGGTGTCCATGGTTAAGCCTTGATGACCCAGTCACCCACTACACCTTCCACGATAAAGTGTCAACTTATTAACTGTGGTGTCTTGAATGATAGATGTACCTGTTCATCACAGACAATAAGACAGTGAAAAAACGCTTATTCTGCCTGCAAGCTAAGTTTACTTAAGCTCTTGTTCATACCTTAATATTCTCATTATGAATGCCAGAGTTGTAGATAGCCTGGAATCGTGAGGCCTTACGGCTGATTTCTGTGGTCAGTTGCTGGATGATTTTCTGCACCTCCTCCACTGCTTTGGAAACCAGATAATGCCGTGGCAGGACCTGTCAGTTCCAAGCAAGACACTTCACATTACAGATAACTGCAGTCTTTATCTCCAACTGGAAACAGTCACTCAAACTAGAGCATACTGAAATATTTGTGCCTACCCACCCTGCACTGAGAATAAAAAGTGTTGTTCCCTACCAACTTCCAACTTACCATGAGACAGAGCTCTTCTTGGTGAACACAGAGGGGCCTATACTCAAAAATGCCAGGTGCTAATTGATATGCCCATGCTGATACCATTGGGTGGAGGAGGGAGTTTTTTACATAGATATCTTTGGTAGCAAGCAGCTATGCTCTCCTTCTTGAAAAAGTTGCTGGATAAATCTTCAATCCAAACAGCAATAATATAATTGCTTATTAAAAAATATTTAAGTGTAAAAACTTAGTGAAGGATGGAGGTGAATGATGGACAACTGAGAAAAATAAATATGAACCTGAACCTTCACATACCACAGGAACCGAATGGAACCTAAGGTAAGAGTTACAATCCAAACAAGACCATTCAATAGAAAGGACATGGAGGAACCATGTTAGTAAAGGACATTTACATATTAGCCAAAGGATCCTTACACATCTACCAAAATGAGGACAAGATTCAGCTACTCTTAATTAAGTTCCCTAATATGTTTCGCAATATTTATTCCTGGAGAACTATCCATACAGGGTGATATATGAAGACGGCTTGTCATCCTTTTATGCATCCTGATGCTTTATCTCATTTATATGCACTTCTTGCTTTCATTTGTGCTTGTTTTTTCCTCATCATACCTCTTCATACCTCATTGTTTGAAGTGCACAATAAGAGCAAAAGAAATGCAGAAGATTGGAGATTTGGGATCAAAGAAAATGAAAATCCACTCAAGCTGAGAACTAAAACCCCAACTGGGCAATTTGCAAGAGCATCAAGTCATTAGCGGCTTGCTTAAGTCAGTGATCAAAACATTTCTAAACACAATTGCTACGGTCTTTTGTAATTATCAAAGAATAGAGGAAGAGTCCTGTGTCCTGTTTACTTAGCCCTCTCTTCACCAGCTAACAACATTTTTCTCCCTCTTAGGAAATTTTGGACATCTATGCCAAATGGTGAACTGTCAGAAAAAAAAACACTCAAATGCATGCAGACTTATTCTCATGCTTAGGAGATGACAAATAGCTGCACATTTTTGCATAACAACGGACCATGCTACAGCCATTAAAAAGCTGAGTGCTTGCATGAGATCAATTAACCAAGTAAGAGCGATTGACTGACATTGGGCTTGAAAATGAGCAAAGCTGGATTAAGCTTTTTTTCTCCCTAGCTAAAAAAGGTAGCAACATTTTAAATAACCCTGAATAGTACTTGCAAATGGGAAATACATCAGAACAGCATCAAATTCCCTTCACTGAGGTCATCTGCCCTGACATGCTGATTCTTTGCTGTTATCTATACATAGTTTATGTTTCTAGAAAGTTATTTAACATCTCTATGAATTCTCCATCCTCGTTTCATCATTTAATTCCAGTCTTGTTCTTTGAGACTATTTTTAGATAGCTTGCAATGGCTTTGTCCTCTTTTTAAGAAAAGTTATTCTGAATTTATTTAGCCCGTGTTTGTTCTCATATCTTTCTTTCAGATTTCATTTATGTCACTTCTCCATCTCCAGCAATATTTATTTCCTCTGTAATTTTTACGTTTGCCCAGAAGTGGACTTTCTCAACAAATCTGCTAATAGTTTCTCCAACAGGCAAATGATATGAGGGTCAAAGACAGGGTGGGCCACCTCTACTAGCGTGCAGACACGAAAAACAGACTTCTTGTACACAGTTACTATAGGTCACCGCAGCCTGAGGTCAAGGAGTGCCCCTGTATTCCTTATGCACTCCAAGTTTTTTTTCCAGTGACATCTGCCAGAAACACTTTCTTTCTACTACCTCCATTCCCTAGGAGAACCCATCCAGCCCAACCTGGCTTAATTTAATTTTGCCTTCATCACCCACTGGCTAGACTACAGCAGTTGACACGAAATCTTTTTAAGAGCATGGACTCTCAAAAAACTTCTTATAGGATGTATCTCAAAACAACTCCTGCACCTGCTGCAGGCACTCCTCAGGACATAGAAGAGCAAATGACATGTGACTGATGATGGTCGTGCCATCTAATCTACTGTTGCAAAATATACCCTTCCCAAAGAAGAGAACGCATGCAGATCTGAAGGGGATAGAGTAGAGACAAAGCATTTATCTAAGATCTGTTTAGCATCAGCATAGAAATGTTGGGAGAAGAGGTAGAATAAGCCATTTCTGCCTCCTATTGGAATTACCATTCCCAGACCTTAACTTTGGAAGTCATGACAAAACAAAGCAACAACAATATAACAACAGTCTTGATTAACACTTTGTTCTAAATGAGGGAAAGAGGAAGAGACTTGACTGGGGATTCTAATGAACATTTGGTTCTAATAACATTTCGGTTTGTTCCTATCTGCTCCACTCAGTGAGTATTTGAGTTTTTCACTGCTGAACAAGTAGTTTAAGGCAGAAATCTCTGGTATCGGAGAGATTTGTTGCACCTGGTAGTTGACCCAATTTGAAAAAATGGGCAAAATTTTACAGGCAGAGCTGAGTTGACTGAAGTTTGGACAGTCTTACTTGTACAGGAGACTCAGGAGCAGGCAAAAACTAAGCATTCATCAGAGTCAGAGAGCAGCTGGAAAATATGCTCTTAGAATGGGGTACTTTTGGTAGAACCTAAAATACTGGCACCAGCGAGCTTGACTTAACTACACTCTATGTTCCCTATGCTTAAGGCAGTCCTATGAGCATCCACCTGTGTGTGGCTTCCCTCTGATCTCTCCTTTGTAACCCTATCTTAGAAATATCAGAGAAGTGTTCACTGTTGTAGCTGCCTGAAAGTTGAAGTTTTTACAGAAATACACCTACTTGTAACCAAAAAATGTCCATAGACAAACCAAACTGTTACTCCCAGTGCTTTCATGGTACTGGAATATTTTATCCTTTTCAGAAAATAAAGCCCTACAGATTTTCATACTGACCTGCTTTTCACTGTTTTGCATTTTATAAGGAAAAACAGACTATCAAATAGAAACTAGCTAAGCACTGTGTTGAAGCATATCAACTTTAATAAAATACTGCAACTAAGTTAGAATAAATTTTATTTAGGAGTAAAACTTCACTAAGATTTTGATTGTGTTTTGCTTAATTTCACTGTGGAAAAAATACATTAGATTGCCGGAATACTTCATAAAGTAGAAGATGGTGTTCCCACTTGCCTCCACTAACGAAACTTATGCTATTATGCTGCTGGTATGTAGAGAAGTATCCCTAGCTGAGGTGACAGTTTGGTGGGAGAATTCTAACTGCATCCATCTCAGCTAAGTTTCTACATCTTTCTGAGACACAATTCCTGCTGTTGTTCTTTTGGTCTTGTTTTTATCAAGCCAAGACCATTGGACAGGGAAGGGAGCAAGGATCTTAGATTAAACATTTACAATTACAGCTAGCTTCATATAAGGAATTCCAAGGTGGGGAGCAAAAATCTGAGAGGTAAAGAAAAAAAGACAACCACCCCAGAAATTAAACTATCAGCTAAGATCCCTGACAACATTCTGCATTGGAAACCTAGAAATCTCACTAGAAATAGTTCTCATGAGATTTCACCCTGTCTCATCTTGTAGAGGAAGGCAGCAGGCAAGCAACTAACTTGGCACCCTTCAGAATCAATGCCTAGTGTGGAAGAGGGGAAATCTGCACAGATAAATCTTACCTTGTTGTGAATGTAAATTTCTACATCCTCATCTCTTAACGGTTTCATGGCAAGATTGTCTTCACTGTTCTTTAAAGTGTGAATTCACTCCGCACTCATTCGCCTGGCTCTGGAAGCAGAGGGACATTCAGAGCTTGCTTCTTGTCCTGTGAAGCTCAGGTCACTTAATTCCTCTGTGAATGAAGAAGAGGAGAGAGAAGAAAGGAAGCAACAAGAAGCAATGCCCGTTTTCTTCTGGTTTGAGTTACAGTGGTGAATTCCAGCTGCCTAGGAAAACTAGATCCGAATCTTATTTGTTAAGCTCAATCATTATTATTCTTATTATCGCTACTTTTAAATGCTGGGATTCACGGGAACTCACAAAAACGTCCCAGTTACTGCTTTGTCTCTGGGCAGGTCTAGAAGCGTGGTTCAGAGTCACTAGGCTCGAGCACAGCATTATTATTTTGTGTGCCGCAAGTACTGCCCTGGTCTCTCTAGTCTTTCTCTAAAGCATTTGTTAAGCACTTGGCTCTCCCTTGTTGACTTCAATCCACCCACTTTCCTTCTGAAACTGTATGGGTATTTTTACACTCAGATCACTCATTTGGGTTGCAGTCTGCAGTCTCTGCTCCTGTCTCCTTATAGCTCCTCTCTCTCTCCGGCTGTATTGACAGTAAATATCTTGCAGCCTGTCCCCTCCTGTAGCTTGCTTAGCTCCCTTTACAGTAAACAGACAGAAAACTGTCGCTAGTTAGCTGCCAGCAGCTCAGCTAACAACCCCACATGGATCATTCAGAGGGAAAAACAATTGATCAGGACTCATTGATCCAGCGAGGGTTGGTGGATTTTAGAAGAAAGGGTACATCAGCACGTGGAAGGGAGTGACAGAGGATAAGATGATATTCCATGCTGCAAAGCAGCCCTTGTTAGGGAAGGCAGATGCCACTTTTTAGAAAAATCAGTATCCCCCATCCCCTGCCCTTCTGGAAATTGAACTCTCTGAGATCCCTTGACTGATTTATTAGCTCTCCAGCATCTGACAAAAACCAGCACTGTGGGTGCTACCTCAGATCCGGCTCTTTGTTGCTGGTTATTTTTTATGACCTGTGGTCGTTAACAGTGAGATGCTGACTGCATCAATTGCATCTGATCAGGCATCTGATCCCCCAGAATCCACAAACTAAACTTTTCTGCATGGCTCCCAGGGTATCCTCTATTGTCTTTTCGCTGACAGACTTAGTGACAGGTCACAAAGACTTGTTGGCATTTGCTTTCAATCACCTTCCAGTAGAATTGGACGTTGAAAAAGATTAGGCCCCGATTTTCAGCATCCCCCACCCCATCCCTGTTCTCTTCATAACTTACCTTCCACCTTATCTTTCACCTGAGCATTTAGCAGCATATGTGACCTTTGCTGGGGAAGCCAGGCTAGTGGCAGGATCTGAAAGTGCATGGAAGAGTAGATCAGGAAGGATTTGTACCTCCAGATTGGATGGGTTTAAGCCCAAGCCCTGTGTGCAAGGGAGGCGAAAGAGCCTTTTCATTGGTCAAGCTCAGTTAGAAGTGGGCCCTTATTGCATTAACTCTGCGTACATACAGAAGACAACCTCCTTAATGTGTCTGATATCATTTATTCCTTTCAAACAGAGAACCTCAGATGTGTGTTAGGAAGCAGAGAGAGGTTAATGTTCTCACTTTCTTGTACCTGTAAGGTCTCTCCTCATAACAGCTGTCCAGAGCTACAGGTGCCAGCAGACGCATGAAGAACGCAGTTCTGGTCATTTTGCTCATATGCAATAGCACACTTCATGTCATAAGATACCCTTTTCTGTCAGGAAACAACTCCAGGAAGGTCTGCACGGCCCCAACTGCCCCTCCCATAGTGAAGAGCAGTGTAATTAGGTCTTGGATAAGACTTTTCTTTTATTTCTAAGCATATTTAAACTTGAGTCCAAAGTTAAGTTTAAGTACAAGGGCCTGAGTAAGAGTTCCTGCCGGGTCCTGCCATATGATGACAGCAAATAGTTTTCCCTTAGCATCATTGCCAAGGGAGGGCAGGGGGTGAAAGACATGGAAAAAAAAAGGAAAAAAAAAGAAGAAAACAAGTATTAAAAATAGTATCAATATCAGGTTCTTCTCAACCCTGAGTACTCCTGGCTCCAGCCATAAGGAACTGCTCATTCATAATGTGTTCAGACCTAAGAGGGGAAGGCAAGAAGGCTACAAGAACTAGCTATAGGGGACTGCAGAGGATGACAGCTGAACAACTCACCCTGAGTCCCTGGGGATTGGATTGTGCCTCTCCTGGGATCAAAAGATTACTATTTGGCAGACAGGAAATACTACATCCAGCAAAGCCCTTACACCAACAGCAAAATACTGTACAAATTAGAAGGGCAATAGCCCCTATTGTAAAAGTAAAAGCAGTGTGGTGTTATGGGCATCTTAACTTCACCATGGAATAAATGCATCACAAGGTTTTTTTTTTTCCATTAACCAACAAAACTACAAAAACAAACCCATGCTCCAGACTGGTTCTCCTCTGAGAACTTCTCTCCTGGCAGGTTTCTCAGTAGCTTGCTGGTATTCTTTCAAGGGGATTTGGCCATTTCCAATTTTATAAAATCTGTGACATTTCATCTTCGTTCACGTCTTCGGAATACTCAGAACTGAATATGACTGTGGAGCTGGGAAAGCCACAGAAAAATATTCTCTAAATTTTGAACAGTATGAGATTTACTTTATATCTTCTGAAACTCCAAGTAACTGTTTTTTCTATGCTTGCCTTATTTCCCTCTTTTCACTATGCAGTTTTACAGACATGACAAATATCAAATCTAAAACCAAAAATTATCTGATCTCTGAACTGCACAACAAAAAGTCACCAATACCACGCAAATAAGGGTAGAAGTATTAGCTATATTGGGAAGTCCAATATTGTGGTATTTTCTGTTTGACAACCATCTAAAGAAAACACTCATATGGAACAGTAAGCACATATCAAAATACCTCCCTTATGTCATACAAATGAACCAGTCCAAGG
The DNA here is from genome assembly GCA_013398735.1 of Nothocercus julius. Lineage (NCBI taxonomy): Eukaryota > Metazoa > Chordata > Aves > Tinamiformes > Tinamidae > Nothocercus > Nothocercus julius. Next base: position 286,840 of record VZSV01000129.1, on the reverse strand, counting down.
TACCACTTGCGACTCGCAGAGGATCTGTGCGGTAACAAATAAGCCCAGCTGAAGACGCTGCCTTCCAGACGAAACATAACTCTCAATTTGCAGTTGCTAATGATGACCCATCACATTTTGCTCTAATTATCAAAAGCATTAAGTCTAAGGCAATTAAGGACACTGGCTGAAGCTGTAGTTGGCTCATGAGAGACTAGCAAAACAAATCATCCCAGTAGATTTAATAATCCCTGACAGTTCTCTTGCTTTCTTCAACTATTTCCCCATTTCTCCCATTAGTGGGTTAAGTGATTGCACAAAATAAGTAAGTATAATTTGGATCATCTCTTACATTTATGCTGTAACGATTTTTGGCAGCGATGCTTCAATACTGTTCAGAGTCACAATTCAGAGGACACATGCATAACACAATCAAGGCTTTTGGGGCCACAAGTTCTGAGAGTTTGTTTTTTTTCACTTTGTCTTTTAACAAATAGATATGGCAAAGGAGATGTTTCAATGACAAAAGCCTGGGATGGACTGGAGGGAAATGAAAGTGCTGCTAATTCACTGTGACAGATGAGACTCATGCATGGATGCCAAATTGAAATGTCCTACTCATTCCTGAGCCTCGCTGATCAATACTTGGCAGGCTCAAAACCTCTCTAAATGCCTGTGCTGCTTGTTCTCACTGCCAAATATTCTCACACTAGCCTTGGGCCTGCACTTCACATCAAGTAAATAAAAGGTTTATAACCTTTCCAAACTAAGCAAAGCACTTACCGCATTGGATCAGGTCCAGTGGTTTATCAAGCCTGATATCTTTTTTTCCTTCCATTCATTGGCCAGACTAGACATGTCAGAGAAAAGCAACTAGCTGCTTCTGGAAAAGGATTTACCTCAACCTGTGAAGAGTTTTGAAATTCCCACCAAAATACTTTACAATCTGAAGCTTTTCAGGTTGTAATTTGGCATTTCCAGAGAACCTATTTGCTCCAGGATCACTAGCTGAGGACACAGGAAATTCTGAAAACTGAGACTAGGATGCTCTTGCTCTCCACTGACTAGTCTCAGCTGGCAAACTCACAAGAATCCAGTCAGTTTTGCAGCTGCTGTTAAGAAGCTGGCCACAAGGTAGCAAATATAAAACATGTACCTCCTTACGGGTATATATAAAATCATAGCAGCTTCTAGTTTTGATTGCTGAGATCTTTAGCAACCAGAGTGGTGAGCTATCCAAGAAGCCTAGAAATTTCCTGGTCTGTAATGGTCAACACAGTGGGTGGCAGGGGTGACCTGGGAATCCTGACAGCATCAGCTCTAAGGCTCCCATGTCAAATCCCTGATATGATGAGCAGGAAAATTGATGTTTTAAACTCTAAATCCATTTGTAGCTCTCTGGAAGTTTACTGAAACAGCGCAAGTTTGATTTATCAGCAAGATTTAAACAAAACATTGCATGAGACTGTTTCTAAGCACCTGCAAAGGATATTTTCTGCATTGCTACTTCTTCTCTAAACTACACATTCATCAAGGACATATATGAGGAAGGCAGGGCCACAGCATTTGCAAGAGTGGGTGTCTTTTTGGTGGCTGTCTTCCCGAGCACAGAGAATGCAAAACTGTGTTATTATTACGCTTTGCTGTTGTGTCCAAATTTACCTGATTCAGAACTGACTGCTCGAGTCTACATTAGTTAAGTAAACAGAGTAAGTTACCAACAGTAAATGAGAGTAGCAGCTCTGACACATACTCACTTGACTCCCTGTTTGTGTGTTTATCCAGTACTGATTACTTAAAAACACAAAAATGTTCACTGGAACGAGAACAAGAAATCAGCTATCATATCTCACTTTCAAATGACATCTAGACAGCCATGAGATCTCTTCCTTCCAAAACCTGAAAAATTTCAGAACAAGATGCCTTGGCTAGCACTAAACAAGAGGCCGAAGGAGATACAGGTCTCTGAACACTTAGGGAATAGGGCACGGTTAAAACCCCGTGTTCAAACTCAAGGGGAGGAAAGAAACAAACAGCACTGCTTATACAATTGCTTTGGGCAGGACGTGGTCACTTAGTTTCTTTCTTTCTTTTCTTTTGTGAGATGCCAAGGGTTCCTGTCCCAAAGGGGGAAAAGGATGTACGGTGAGCAGAGCATGACACACTAGTTAATACTCAGCAGAAGAGAGGATTGGGTCAGGCAGCAGGGTATGTGGGGAGGTTCCTCTATGTTCACCTGCACCCAAAGCTCAGCTTTCTGTAACTTCTTTTTTATTGTTATCATCTCCAGCCTCATTAACAGTGAAGCCTTTTCAGAGCTTCACCTGGGTTTGTGGGTGCTTAGCCCCAAGGGGCAGGAAACAACATTACTGGGGAGATGCAAGGTGTTAATTAGCCATGGGTTTAAGGCTCTGAAACTGCTAAAGAGAAGGGATGGAGGTTCTTAAGTGTAGGGCAGCAGGGAGGTGCAATAGGGCAGCTGGATGGCCATATGGCACAACACTTGTCTGAAGGGTGGATGGGAGTGAGAAACAACAGATGGTGGGAACTCAGAATAATAATTCCTTGCTTAGGACTGGACATTGAGGATAGGATAAACAGGAAAAGCTAAAGGTGGAAGCAGGTTAAAGAAAGGTTTTATCAGCAATACCTCCTGTAACCAGATACATGGCAACCACACATTTAAAATGGGGAGAAGGGAGGGGAGGAGATAATCATTAGGAGACTGTATAGTGAAGAGCCCTGCAGATAGGCCTGAGGGAAATAGTTGCAATGAAGTAAAAATACAATATAGAAAAGAATGAAAGCATCCACAGAAGTGAAAAAAAGGAGATACTCTTCATTCGAAGACACACATGCAGCAAAGGAGATCAAGAGATCCAACAGACAGAAAACATAGTGAGAACCCGCCTTGTCTGAGAGCAAATCTCAGCAGAGGTTTCGCTTAAGTCTTTTCAAATAATATCTAGACAGATCAGATCGTGACCTGCATTGCTCCTGCACGCTCTAGCTTCAGGCACTGGAAGATGAGCTAAGAGCCTCCAGCCCAAGCAATGCCTGGCAAAAACATACATTATTATTTATTTACTTATTTTTAAGCCAGGCAGCCTCTAAGAACTTATCATCAAAAGCAGGCAGCAAGAGAAAGGATGGGGAATGTAACTCTGTTTTTAAAAAGCACTTCCTCCTCTACCTTAGACGGTAAAACTCTATGGCTTCCTGTTAATCCCTGCAATCAGCTGCCCAGCCCTTTCTTTCCACTTTACTGGCTGCTTTGTGCAGTCAAAGGCAAATTGCCAAGGGGAAAGGGTCAATCATTTACGATGCATCAGCTCCAGGCAGTGGTAGGACACAGAGTAGATATTTAGGGCTAAAACTAGCTAAGCGGAGGAGAAAACAATGCTGGAGTAAAAGCCCTGAAGATCAAAGAGCACTGGAACTGTGCGGAACGGGACCTGTATAACTGGGCTAGACATGGGACAGGAACAAGACACCGGTCTGCTCATGGCCACTTTTGGAGAGATGGAAGAGCAGGCATGGGAAAGAAGTGGAAACAAGGTGAATAGACCTGGCAATCTTTGGGTAAGAGAGGACAGGGATGCTTCTCTCCGCTATGCTGAGGTTGGGCACAGTGCACAGGGTCATTCAGTCCCGTCCCAGCTATTGCGGACAACAGAGATTTCAAAGAGATTTCAGAGATTTCATTTCAAAGGGTTCAGAGAGCTTCTACTCCATTTCTCTAACAAACCTAAGGCTGGTAGGAAAACCTATCAAATGCCTACAGCTGTAATTCCAAATCCTAGTATCCTCAGTTCAGAAAAAACAATGTTCCCAAGAAAACACCTCTGTGCAAGCAAGATTTGCTCCTGCCCTTGTGCATATCGTTTCTGAGAAGAGAACTCAAACAGCATCACAAAAACTCACCCTCTCTCTGTATCACATAAGGATCACAGCATTCAGAATTAACTTCCTGGGAATCCTTAGTCTCTCTGCTTGTCCTGCAAGATGCAGCTATCCCTCAAGAATGAATATTCCATTCCACCCTTTGGGATCTGGTCTATGTCTCAACCCAAAAACTATACCAAAATAAAACTGAACTAGATTTTTTTTTTTTAATGACTCCTAAACTTGCAAATTTCCAAGTAATCCCAAATGCACAGATCAGAAGAACCAGTGAACCTTCCCTCCAATAGTCCTGATGACATTCCCCAAAGTATAATCCACACGGTGGCTTGGCAAAGACAAGCAAAGCACAGTGGAAAGAGCAAAACTGAGTACTTAAAGGTGTGGAACAGATTGCAGGTTTGTCGGATCATAACTACATCTCAGTAGCAGAAGTGTTAGAGGGGAAAGTGAGATCAAAAGGAATGCTACAATCTTTTCCACATCTCCTCTTCTTCCACAGATGGCGCAGCTTTGTCATCTTTACTGGGAAAAAAAATGGCAAGAATAAGCAACCTATGAATTACCTTTTCAGGTTTGATGTTTATATTACTTGCCATTAACTAGGGTACAGGGTCAACAAGAGATTGAGGTTTCCCCCCTCCCTGCAGGGAGGATCATTCATTAAAGATGCTCTTCATTAAGTAGTAGATCAAGATTAGCTTCACCAAATCAGAGACAATTTGGCCCCAAGGCTTTGTCTTGTCTCCAGGCACCCGGTGAGATGTAAGATGACTATGCTGGAAAAGGCAGAGCAGAGTCTCCTTCGAAAGTTCACTGCTCACCTATCATCTATTACTCAGAAGTAAAGAAGACTCCACTTGAGTAATTTGCACCTGGTCCAGCTTGGAAGAAGAGAGTCATTTTGCCTGACGGCTGCCTGGTAGCTAGTGCTTACTGCTGCTATCACAATTAACAGCAGGACTGGCTTTCATTGCCAAGGGACAAACTTAATTTACAACGCGTTCCTGCTTTGCAGGGATGCCATTTAACAGTAGTTCTCTCTCGCACGGTGACTTTCAGAGACGTCTTCCCTTGCTGCTGTGATAGGACAAGGAAGCTAACGCTGAGAAGTTATACAGACGGAAAGAACAAAGCCCTGCCACATGAAACGCTGTCCTACCCGTGTAGTTTCCCCCATTCTTGGTCTTTCACCCCATTTTCCCTTATCTCGGGCCAACAAACTACACAAACAGGCTCCAGTTAGAGCAAGACACGGCCGGTTTCTGCACAAGGCACAAGCAAAGCTGCCTTTAACGGCAGCCCAGCTGAACCCAGTTTTGAAACAAAGGTGTGTCAGTCTAACTAACGCACAGCACGATCTGCACATCCAAGGGCTGGTGCAAATGTTAATAATCCCAACTGCTGCGCTCCACAGATGCGCTCCCTAACCAAAAGGGGTGTCTGCCGACAAGCTCTTTGAGGCCAGCAGTCCTCTGCAGCAGGCAGATCGTGCTGATCCCACAGCTAGAAACCTGCCTCTGAGAGACAGAGCTTAATGCACTAGCTCTGCGACGAAAACAGAAGTAAAATACTAAGTATTCCAAGTCCTGGAGATAAGGATAAGTCACACAGTTGTGCATAACAAGAACAAAATATGGCATTTGATGAGTTTAAACCAAGGGATGACAACTTTGAATGCTGATGTATATACATCATGTATTTTTTCTAATCCTTCATCAGGCTGCTGATAAAAATGACTGGATTTCAAAAGATTTCAAAATCCCCCATTTAAAGTTGTAGGGGCTTCTGGAATGCATATATAAGAGAAGAATCAGAAGAGATGCCCGAGGCTGTTGCATTTTTCCTTTGCACAAAATGATATAAGAACAAAAATGACGTCTGCAGCAGTCTGAGCCCAGCAAGGCTTCAGGAGACCTTTCCATTTTGAGGAAGACGAAAATGCAGCATAACACAAGGCCTCATACCAATACCCATCATTTGGGCTATCTATCTTTAGAGTAAGTTTTAAAATACTCATCTCTGAGGTGCTCTAGCATCTGCCCAAATGCCTTGGTATTTAAGCAGAATCTTTCAGTTACTTTTTCTTGATGAATATGCAAAAGTATGAAAGTCCTGTTACCCATCACTGAAAATAGAGCATGGGGTTCCCATTCCTCACAGCCACATTTATTCAGTTTCAGCCAATATCTTGTCACTGGACAGTGGACAGGAAATACAGTCAAGCTATTTATCATCCCATTTCCAGTTAATGAAAACAAATATTCAGATTGTGCCATTTCTTGCCGATATGTTTGGACAGAACCCTTGAGGACAGGGCCTATATTTCTACGCATTTGCATCGCACCATAGAGAGGCGCTCCTGAAGCGCCAACCAGTGTTTTTGGCTATTCCCCTAGCACACATGTTAATAGCAACACCACAGACATTTTGCTAGGTTAAACCCCCCCCAAGTGTTTCCAGTCTTTCAATGTCAAGCAACGCAACCGAAGCTGGTGGTAAATTGATTCTCACATTCCACTGGCTCCATTTTTTTGTTAGAAATGATTTGTGATAGATATGGTGGAATATATTGATTAGTACTGACAGTCCCAGTTTCCCAGGCGCTTTGTAGCGCCACCACTCCGAAATGACCTGCTTTCCACCTTGTCAATTTTCTTCTGCAGAGCCGGTTATAAATATCTATTCTATTAGGAGTTAGCTTCACTCCCTCCAGAAAACAAAACAAAAGAGGGTCAGTTAAGTAAAATCAGTTAAAAAAAAAAATAGGTTTGCAGTGTTCCAGAAGAGCTTGTTTTTATTGAGGGTTTTTGTGTCAGGGGAAGAAAAGGCACAAAATAAGTTACAAAGACATTATATGAACAGTATGAGGCAGAGGCAGTATCAGAGCTGTTACAAATCACCTAAAAGTTGGCTTACCAACGTACAACATTATCTACAAAAAATCTTAAAAGAAAAATGTATTTTAAATATTCAAAAATAATTCAGAAATTAGGAGTGCTTCCCAGAATGTAAAGACCAACCACATTAGTTTTTGATGATTTTTACTTTGACATGCACCTGGGCTTACTACCACCACCTGAAAATGTAAAATATGTAAAATATTACTGAATTATCTTTTTTTTTTTTTTTTGTAAACTCACTTCATATTTTAAGTTAAGATTCTGATATTTACCTTGTATACCTCTAGTGAAGTACAGCGACTATTGTAAAGTAGTATGATTTAAGTACATTAAAAAAAAAAAAATACAGGCAAGTAACTTTTCTAAATATTTGTACATTTGTTACTGTGGCCCCTCATTGATAGCTAAGAAAAAAAAGCCACTGACAGAATGTATGAATACTTGCACTATTAAAAAGAAACAAAACAAAAACAAACTTATGCTGGTTTTAGTAGTGAATTCTCAGACTAAGATTCCAACAACACAGTCTTTTCAGTAGTACCACTGTGACCTAACAACTGTACACTAAAAAGGTGAAAAAAAGAAATGAGAAGAAAAAAAAAAAAAAAAAAAAAAAAAAAAAAAAAAAAAAAAAAAAAAGGAAAAATCCCCTTCTGAAATTTGTCAGTCCTTGTTTTAACGTGGAAAGTTCCTAACACTCAGTATTCAAATAATCCAAATAAAATACTGGAAGACACACCCACACGTCCCAGCTATGTACAACTGGATTCACTGTCGCAAACAAAAATCAGCTGTCCCGGTTTCCTCGTTCCTGTTGCTCAACTCTCAGCTGACAAGGACTTCTGATCATTGGTTCAAATAAAACGCTGGCATGAGATGTAACTATCCAAGTCTATAAGATGTAGAGACTATACAGATATTTGCTCTCATGATAATGAAAGGTCAAGCAGAGAGAACAAAGAGACGTAAAAGCTGTCTTCTGAAATCCGTGGAAATACAATATAGTATCATTATGGTTGGAGAAGACCAACGATAAACCCATCACCACCCTGCCTGCTAAACCATGTCCTCAGTGCCTCATCTACCCGTTTCTTGAACACTGCCAGGGACAGTGACTCCACCACTTCCCTGAACACCCTGTTCCAAGGCTTCACCACTCTTTCTGTGCAGAGATTCTTCCTAATGTCTAACCTGAACCTCTCCTGGTGCAACTTGAGGCCATTTCCTCTTGTCCTATTTTTGGTAGTTATTCTGGAGAAGAGACTGACCCCACCTCACTGCAACCTCCTTTCAGGTAGTTGTAGAGAGAGATGAGGCCTCCCCTGAGCCTCCTCCTCTCCAGGCTAAATAACCCCAGCTCCCTCAGCCGCTCCTCGTCAGGTCTGCGCTCCAGCCCCCTCACCAGCTTTGCTGCCCTTCTCTGGACACGCTCCAGCACCTCCATGTCCTTCTTGCAGTGAGGGCCCCAAACCTGAACACAGTATTCGAGGTGCGGCCTCAGCAGCGCCGAGCACCGGGGGTCACCAGGAGGCCTGCTGCTGTATAGACTGGTCAAAACCACCCAAATTCCACTGATGACACCAGCCTCTTAGCCAGGTGTTGAACAGACGGTTATTCCTGCTCCTCTCAGCACCCTTCCCTGACACGGAGGGGACAGGGGACAGCCCCTGCACCCCTGCTCCCTCAGCCCATCTCCCCAGCGCCCAGAAGCCCTCGCGTTCCAGGGCCTCGTACCTACGGCACAAGGTCACCTGGGAAGGCCAGGCTGGCCAGGAGAGGATTCGACAGTCACCACGAGCAGACCAAACGCAGAACTTGGCTACGGGCACCAGCTTATATCCCTACAAGTTTATCACAAGGGAAACCCAGAAAGGGGATACAGTTCCAAGCCCTGTTCCGTCAGCCCTGTACAGCCACTACCTCCACTGAGGTTAGTTTCTGGCCTTTCTAAAACCAAACAAAGATACAGGAGAGACTTGATTTTTATAAGCACAAGCCTTTTAACCAAATTTAAAAGACCTCTAAGAAAAGCTTTAAGACATGTCATCTTTTCATTGAAGTCATGGATTCCAATAAAAAAAGTAGTTTCCTAAAATCAATTAAATACAAAATAAACAGTTTAAAAAGAAAAAAAAATAAAACAGAAAAAAAGTCTAGTATTATTAGATTCAGAAAAGAAAGGTAGTGCAATAAAAATGGAAAAAATGTATTTGCAATGACTATGTCACTTTTTCACATATCTTAAGAACAGAAAGAAGAAAAAATGATTTAGACTTTGGGTAGCAAGGAGAATCAAATCTTCAAAATCAACCACCTAAAGACACGCTTGATATCTCAGAGACCACAACAGATTGTTTTATTAAGAATCACCAGTTTTTTGTTTGTTTTTTTTTTTTTGCTCTATACTACAATGCTCACTTTTAAATCAGTTCTGATGTTTTCCCCTATAAACTCAACTCTGAACCGCCTGTCTCCCAATCAGATTTCCAGACCTTCAAAATATTTTATGTGAACAAAGTCTCACAGATTCAACAGATGAGACGGATACTTTTTTTTCCCCCTCACTGGACAAGAGCCATTTGTCCCCTTTGAAGAAACCTATTTCAATATTTAATAGTTCCCCATGCTGCCACACTTTTTGCCTGCTTCCTAACAAAGTAGGTGCAGGGTGAGCTGCTCAGCACTTTTGCAGGGAAACAGGAACATGCACGCTAGACACCCCTCCAAACATTTTGCATACTAGGATGGACAACTAGGTGGTTCAAGGCGATGCATTCTTTAAGCTTGACATTATGGGAGGACTGTGACACCTTCCAGTCCCACTTTACTGCACGCACACTTGGGAATGAAGATTATAATCTTTCAACAACTCTGAGGGCAGCCAATTCCCACCACACATTTCAGACTTGGCTGTCTGCTGGCAAACAAGCAGCCCATGGCAGCAATGCCTGGCTCTTAGTGTGTTTTTTTTTGTTTTGTTTTGGTTTTTTTTGTCATAATAGGATATTTCATCATATAGCAACATTTTAAGCTAACTATGACTTTTATATGAACCTGATGAATTCTATGAAGTTCCCTTATTGGCAGCAGTCCCTTCTTTTTAAGGATGGTGAATTAACAAAAATTCCAATATGCAGTTTTATCGGCTTTTGAAAATGAGCTTTAGCATATGCAACTCGGGTTCTACAGATTTCTCTAAAGGGCCACACAGTGCAAACTCTTCATATTCATAAATCCTACATTTTGCATGAAAACTTTCAATTAATTTTTTTGGTTCATTGCTGTCTTAAAAAAAGAGCTTCAGAAACAAGAGCTACTGAAGTGCACTGGGCACGGAAAGACCAGCAAACAAAGATAACTCTGTCCCCTAAAGCTCCACGCAGATGCTTGTAAATACCAGTTTTAGCAGGTCACATGGAAGAATTCCAAGTGAACACAGCTAGAACTAGTTTGGGACTGTTGTATTCCAGCAAAAACTCTCTTTCGCACTTATATCACCCAATACTATGGTGTTACTTTATACACAGCCCCATATCAAGCTGATTGAGGACATTTAAAAGGCCTTTTATGATACAGGCACTTCAAATAAATTAGAGCAGGAAAATCTGCTTCCCGTTAGGCTATAGGGGAGCTTTTTCAGATGACAAAAAAAAGCGTTCAGTACTAAAATAAGATTATATAAATTTAAATATATTCAGTAAATTGAAACAAAATTCAGTAAATTGAAAGAGTTAAATTAAGTCTAACTCTGTTAGACTTAAAGAAGCCATTACCTGGATAATTTGAAGGCTGCCATATACTGGGCAAGGCATTCAACTATTTAACGTGGAATACGATATAAATTTCTTCACCCTTTGGTTTGTACAATTAGATGTACTACAGAGAATTCTTTATGTGGGAATCTTTCCTCCACTAAACACATCCTTCATTAAGATACATGAGACTCAAAATCCAACTCTGCCCCACAATACCCTAGTTAGAGAACAGCTGAAGATGGACATTTCTGTTGCATGTGTACGCCTGCCAGGCCAGGCTAAGTTCCACCAAAACACAGGGATTCTCATGTGCTTTTCTGACATATTTACTGGCAGGCTGGCAACTTGCATGCAATGCCTAGATTCACCTGTGTCAAAGAGCACGATTAAAGAAGCTCCAACAAGCATGGGAAGAGCTACAGCCTGCATACCATCTTTCAGCTAAAACAATTATAAAATACTGACCAAACCGACATTACAAAAATCACATACACACACAAATCTCGCACAAGAGCCATAGCCCAGGCCTTTCCATTAACATGCTCTAGGACAAGTAAGCATCTCTGTTCCTTCCACCCTCTTCCTCCTCAGCACACTTGAGGAAGCAGTGATTTCTTGCAGACTGCTTTGACACCCGTAGATGAAAACACCCAACTGCGTTCTCCGTGCTTCTGCCAGGGATAGATGAGCAGATGACTAATTTCAGTGGAGTCACCTGGCCTGTAGCCCTGCCACGACTGCACACTGCAAGCAGACCCACATGCAACCGCAATCTTTGCGGCCTGGACCATAACAGCAAAGGTGGCAACTAGCACAAATCTGCTCCATCTTGACTCAGTGGCTCTAAAGCGAGGTTGTGTTTGTCATTCGGCACCCTGATTTAACACTGATTCACCTGCAGCTCTGCTTTCATATAGAGCTTCTCATTTTGTGCTATGTGAAGGATCATTCAGAGAAACCGTGAAATGCAGCACTTTCCCAGGCCTTACAAGACGATGATTATCTTTGTTTGTCTGAGAGAAGTGGTTTAAAAAAAATAACGTCAAACCACTCTTCAACCTATCAAACCACTCTTCAACCTACCGAAACAAACAGCCAGGTAGCAAAATCCTTCTAGAAAGCTGAAGTTTGGCACTTCACAAGCATATCAAATACTTCTAATTTTCCTACCTCTTTCCAGAATGAAGCTGGTAAATTAAGCGATGCCTAGTTATACAGTACTCTTCACCAGACGGCTTAGAAATTTTAATAATTTTAAGACAGTTAGCAAAAAAGACAAGTCCAGAAGAGAACTGACAAGTGTCATGTCTATTTTATCTTCATCCAAAGACAAAGTTTCATCATTAAAGCAGCAGTGCCGGCACAAACTTGGCATTAAGAAGGAAATGATGAAACCTATGCCCATGACTGGAACCTTTTGGTTTGTACAATTAGATGTACTACAGAGAAATCCTGGAACCCAATGCTAGCTCTGAAAGGAGCAGTTTCAAGACGACACAAACAGCATGAAGTGCAATTCTCCCTATGAGCTTGTATCCCCTCTGTTCACTTACCCTTGCTGCAGCGCACTTCTTTGAATCCACTATTCTTTCCAAGCCCTTTGGCTAATTCTCCTCCACGTTGTCTCACACGACTTGTCTCTACCCATCACTCCTACCTTTGCCGGTGCTCCTACCTGTACTCCCGCGCCGCAGGAGGGCTCTCTCTGTGACACAACGTCAAACACGGCTCGCCAGAGACCGCGGTAAGAGCCGACTAACGAGGCTTGCGCAGAAGCTCCATCTAATGCAACCCCAAATAAGCTGGCTGAAAAGGGATGACTCGTGCGAAGCCAAGGAGCCCAGGGAAGGTGTTTCCCCTCTGGCAGTGCCCTCGTGCCTCCCCAAGCTGAGGCGGTGAACGGCGCCGGTTGCTTAGGGTGCAAAGCGCCCTGGCAACAGGCCTTGGGATTCCAGGGCCACGCTGCACTCGGCGAGGGCCAGGAGAGCGGCTCTCCCCGAGTCGTGGTCTTACACTATGCCACACACGGCATGCCAGCATGCCAGCTGAAGGACTTCCGCGTAACAGTAATGCTCCAGTTCGGTGCAGAATACGCTGGCCACATGTGCTACAAAGCACTCAGCAACATATCTCCTCAGCAAGTGCTACAAATGGTACAAGAACCTTGTATTATAGGTTCTTGGGCAAGGAAAAACTGATTTTATAGGCTTCTGTATTAGAAGGTCAGGTGTAAATAAAGGTTTAAAAAATGTGCACTAACTTTTACGGAAAAAAAAAAGGTGGATATTTTCTTCACAGTTGTTTTTACAATTTTACATATATAAATTACAATATAAAAATGCATTGAGTGGAGAGGTGAGTTGCACTGTAAATTGAGGACAGTCATAAAATGCAACTCAACTCCTGCAAAATGATCTGACATCTGATCTGTTAAAATATCCTCCTGCTGCAATGAAAACTACGCTGAGGTATGTCTTGGCACGACTAGGGCTGCCAGTATCACGACTGACAATAAAACTGTGGAGCTAGGAAAGCTCACTAGCTAATGTCCAAACTGGGACAAATGCAGTAATCCCCCAAGAAACTTGAGGTCATGGCAGCATGCTAATATTTCTAGGCTTACCACTGTTTACATCTAGACAAGCATCTTTTAAATATTTAGAAACCATAAACAACAAAACTAAGGAAAGTAAAAGCTATTTTTCTGGGTGTCCATAATTTGAAATGTGAATGCAAGACTTAAAGAAAAAAAAAAAAAAAAAAA
>VZSV01000129.1:260569-273374 GCA_013398735.1 Nothocercus julius | reverse complement strand
AAAAAAAAAAAAAAAAAAAAAAAAAAAAAAAAGAGGGAAGGTTACGAATCCCATAATGGCAATGTGAAGGAAGTCGCCATCACTGAACTGATGTCTTGTCCATAGGGAAGGAAGGTCCCTGCTTTGCTCATCACCAATGCCCAGATGAAGCCAAGCAGGGGTGCTGTATCCTAAGATCTGAAGCCTCTGGGCTGCTCTCTGCACTAACCAGGGTTGTTGCACTTTGCTCAGCTCAGTGTTACATATTCCAAGGGAGCAAAGATCAACGGAACAAAGTTCAAGCAGCTTGCTGTAGACTTCAGATAATGTTTACTCTCATTTCCTTACAGAGTAAATGAACTTCCCTATTTAGTGGAATAAATTCAGCAGACTTCACTTCTGTTTCTTTATTATATTTTTAATTAAACCCTTGTTTAAGCTAATATACACAAAAATGGCTAGCAACTGTGACAATGTACTTGCAGACACTCTGTATCACTACACTGGGAACTCCAAGTATAAAAGCTACAAGCATTTTATGGAAACAAAACTTAATAAATAGCACAGGTTAAATGATAAAGATGACTGTAATCAAGAAAAATCTGATCCTTATAAAAAGGCCTCATCTTTGTAGTTGGCAACATTTCATATGCTCATGTTACATATTTCAGGATTCCATATCCCTCTAATCAAGTATTTCTAAGAAGTTCAGTGTCAATAGGAGAATAAAATTTTATTCCTTAGCAAGCTCAAGTCTAAATAAATGCAGTCTCAAATAGTTTTAAGAACTCTATCTACACACAATAATTTAAAATAAATAGTAGCAGCACCCTGGCAATAACCCCTAAAATGTAGCAGCAACCTAATTCTTCATACCGCATCAGTGTCGAGTTTCTTCCAGAAATAACGACACAATTTGTCCACAGAAATATGACGCAAATATTCTAGCACACACCTCATTACATGGGATGTGATAAATACCTCACTTGTGTTCCACCTGCAAAGTTATTTCTTCTAAGAGTTTTATTACACTGCAAAGACAGAGAAGTTGCTGAACTTGAAAACTCATGGCAAAGCAAGGGCAAGGTTAACATAAGCTGAACTGTGCAGCAGAGATGTAGAAACACATAGCAAACCTGCACATAAGGCAGCCAGAAAAGAAATGCTTAGTGAAAGGAAGAAAGGGGAGGGGAAAAGAAAAAAAAAAAAAGTCAACAATGCCCCATACGTCTACAGATTTTTTGGTCTTTCCTATAGCCCCTCCTCCCAGCATTACTAACTTTGTGCCTATCTCACGACTAACCAGCTGGACCCAGTAACTTTATAGAGAGTTTGTCCAAGCGCAAAAGGAGATACCATATGTTCACTGTTTGCCTCTCCCCTACCCAACCTTCTGAAGCCATTTTAATGTACAGTTTCAGGAATTTGTTCCCACTGGAGTAGTTCACAGCACATTGTGCCCAATGTCAAAAATAACAAAAAACAAATCAAAGTGAATCTTTTCAGGTTTAGCTGTTTATGCTGACTCAATAAACCACCTTGAAAAGAAAATGCAAGTGGGTGCTTTGATGACCTGTCCAAATGTTGAATAACTTTCTAGGTTTCAGAAACACATTGTCCCTCCCTTGCCATCTCACCTGGCTTCAAACGCAGTCTGCATATTGTCATTCTGAACCACAAGAATTTGAACAACTGTGACACATGGAGACCATCACTGGTGTAATGAACCTGAACAGTACTCAAAGCCCTTTCCTAGTGTAGGAAAGACACAGGCACTTGTCCAGTTATGTCGCCTGAACAAGTGGTTCCCAGTACTCGTCTTACAGCTGGACTGACTGGACAAGTAAGAAGAGGCATAAAGTAGATCATCATTTCTTCTTTTCATTACTTGATCATATGGGTTTCTTCATCAGCATCGTAAAACTCCTCATCTTCACTTCCACTGCCTGCAGAACTATCTTTGTCTCCAGACTAGAACGAAAAATGAAGTCATTGGTTAACAGAGAAGCCACCAATGAATGCCAAAACAATATGTAAGCAGGAAGGGAAAAAAAAAAAAAAAAAAAAAAAAAAAAGAGAGGTCAAATCACTTCATTAAAACAGAAAAAAAAAAGAAGACTTAATGTGAATCTTATATTTGTATGTCCTTGGTTCTTCAAAATCTCTTGAAAAGAGATTGGCTTCTACTGAATGGACTCCATTCCCTTCACCAGCACACTAGGGAGAATACATGCAGGAGAAACACTTCTAGGATGGTTCTGAAGTGGTAATTTACTCAGCTTCCTGACTTTTAACAATTTAAGTCTATTCCCTGGTGATCTACTGGAATAAATACTCTGAACACATAGATTACAGGCTGCCCAGAGAGGTTGGGGAGTCTCCTTCTCTGGAGATCTTCCAAACCTGCCTGGCTGCCACCCTGTGCCATGTGCTCTGGGTGTCCCTGCTTGAGCAGGGGGGCTGGACTCATGATCTCTAGAGGTCCCTTCCAACCTCAACCACTCTGTGACTCTGAGATTACTTTATTAGGTAAAAGCTTTTCCATCCTAAATTATGTCACCATGTGTAGCATGGAGATGTTGCATTTCAAAAGATCGCTTTACAATACTAGCCAAAAGTGTTACAGAATGGGGGGGCGGGGAGAGGAGGATGGGGAAGGTCATATGTTCAGACAGCAAACTTTCTATTACAGGCATATTTTACCCCAGACAATCCTTTTAAATACATAATTTATATCATCTACATAACCAAAAGCCAGCTCTTGCAGCTAAATCATTTATTTTGGCCACTGTAATATTTGTAATATTTGTCCATTGACTAACACTACCTATGCAACTTTGTATTATCTTGCTAATCTAAACTGCATCTAGTTCTAGGATTTTTCCAGTATGCCTGCATCTACCTTCAGACCTCTGCCTGCCTAGTTATATGTGAAGAGTGAGAGGGAAGGAAAAAAAAAAAAAAAAAAAGGAAATCATATTCCTGACTGACAGAACTATGCAAGCAAAATCTGTAGCTTTAGATCTGTCTTCAGAGGAGTTTTGTTATAGCAATGTGTTAACCGCAAAGGAATTTCAAACAGTTTGAGCACTATGAACTGTCAGAAGATATAAAGGGAATCCTGTTATGATTTTTTTCTGAATTCCTAAAATTATTCAAGAAGAATCAGGCTATTGCTGGATGCTGTCCAATCTGAGCGTCACATTCATGTATGTTAACAGGGAGAAAACCCCCATTCTGGGCAGGCAGAACGCATGCTATCCTGAAGGTGGTACGAAAGGACAAAGGATTCCACAGGGGGAATTCGGGGTATGCCAAATAAATTTTATAACCTACTTATGGCACCTCCAGAAGACATCTCCATGGCCTTGTCAAATAGGGTTAATGTTTAACAGTTTTCCATTTTCTCCATGCTTTCTTTGTTGGTAGCTTTAAAATAAATCCCTAGAGTGCCACTGACATTCTAGATGTAACTTCAGTGAAGTTACACCATCACTCCAGGCTCCAAACTGGCTCTTTCTGTTTCATTTGGTTTCAATCATTTGAATCCATCTGGGGGAGAAGGTTCCTGAAGAGCATTCTCAATTTTTTGTTTCTTTGGTGGATTGTGTTGAGGCTAGGATTTTTAAAAAGCCTGCAGAAATTCAAGCAGGGAAGATCTGAACCCGAGAATACTGTTTGACATAAGGGAACCAAGTTGTGCGAATATTGATATGCAGACAATAACTGGTTACCCCAAAGGGCTGTACTGACCTTATTTGATTAGAAAGGAAAATAAAATGTGATTTTTTTCCCCTCTCAGTCAAAACATCTGCAGTGTTTGCTAGAATTGTTTCTGGTTAGTAAGCAATCTGCAAGGTTAAGTTGTAATAATAACGTAATCATGTAAATAACAGCAGGTATAAACTTGATGCAAGTGTATATGATGGATTTCTGTAGGCAGCATGTGGTGCCACACCACACTACCCTGTATGGTTAAAAGGGTTTTATAAAATGTGCACGTGAAGTAGATAAAGTACAAAATTAACATCATTACAGGGCTGCCTCTTTCAGGCTTTCTTAACAGAAGCTTTTGTCACCAAACTGTGCTGTCTTGTTAAGAATTATTACAGCTAAATTTGGTAAACAAGGCAACATGTTTGTTTGTTCCTTTGAAAGGAAACAACTGCTCCAATTCTAGAAATAAATTTTATTTTGCCTCTAATTTCTGTGAAAATAAATCTATGATTATCTGAGAATCTCAAACTGTTTCACTAGAAACTTAAAGAGATCCTGTTTCAACTCAGTCTAATGGGATAGACAACATTTGATTTCATTAAGACTGGTCCTTCGAAGTGTTCTGACCACTTATTCAATCTTTAGCAATCCGTTCACACTTAGAATTTAGGAATCAGGATTTAAGACTGAGTCCTTACCTAGGTTTAAACATCCACTTCCAACTTTACAGCTACTTTTTTTCTATACTCATGCCATTCACAAAACAACAATCACCATCCACAGGCCAAGAATCACTGTCCTAATCTAGTTGAGGCAGTGGCATATACAAGCTGACAGCTGAAATAAACACTGCAGAAGTACAAGGAAGAAAAATGAACATACCTGGGAGCCATCCAGTGCTTGCAATGACATGGCTTCATCACCCAGTCTCCAGTATGAGCATACCTGCAGGTCTGAAATGGTTTCTAACAAAGGGCTGTTTAATGTCTCTGGCAGCAAAAAGCTTAAAAGCCCAGACAAAAGACCAGTCACTCCAAACACGATGTATGGCAGAGACCACTGTACATATTTCTGGAAACAAGAGCAGAATGGTTAAACAGAGGTTGGTCCTTGCAGTTCATAGTGTATATTCAAGCATTTAATGTTTATAGCCATTCTATCTGGCAACTGCAATGAAAAGAAAAAAAAAAAAAAAAAAAAAAAAAAAAAAAAAAAACGTATTTCAAGGTAATTGTTCCGTTCTCAAAACCTTTGTGTTTATAATACAACTTACTACTACTTACTAATCTTGCCAATTTGTTCTTATTGATACCTTCAGAGACATAGATTTTGAGATGTATTTTAAAAGAAATGCACGAAATTTATACACTCCAATCCTACTGATTAAAAATAAAAACAAAGAGACAACAAACAAAAAAAGACAAAAACAACAACAAAAAAAAAAAAAAAAAAAAAAAACATTTTGCCTGTATGGAAGGAAGACAGACCACAGAATCATAGCCATGTTGGTTGGAAGGTATCTCTGGAGGTCATCTACGCTAACCTTCTGCTCAGAGCAGGCCTACAGACAGTCTGCAACCCCCAAGCCACAACTTCTGGACATCAATCCTTGTAGAACTATTCTCTGCTGATGGAAAGAGTTCATCTAAGACCAAATGAGTGCTGCTTGCTCAACCTAAGTCTTGTGCTTTAGGTCCACAATCATGGTTGCCCTCCATTAGAACTGCCATAGTCTTTCCACATACTAGTACAATTGTGAGAACTTGATCTGTAGACCATGTGCTTCCAAATCTAGCTCAGTGCAAAGCTGGACTTAGCATTCACCATAGCCACCTGGGTTCATTCTAGCAGAGAGTTGGTTACCGCCCTGTACTGACTATGGGATAATTACACACCAGAAGTCTGTACTTCTTGTTCACCTTCATGGTGTTTCAGTTGGCTCAAAAGGCCTCTCACTATTCAAAAGCTTTACTATTCACAGGATGTCCAACTCCCTTATTTTGTCTCATTAACAAATATGCAGAGCATGCATTCTGTCTCATCATTCGCTTGTTAACAGCCACCAACCAAACACAGAGACTTTGTTACTGGTGATGCATACGGTGTTCAACACTCATCCACTAATTCTTCCATCCATCCTGCATCAGTTTCAAAACAAGAATGCTGTGTGACACAGCATCTAAAACCTTACAAAAGGCTTCCCTGCTTTCTACTTTATCCACGTTGCTTTCTGTGATAAAATGGCTGGGTATTAAGCTGATTGAGCAAGAACTATCCTTCCTGACTGTCCTGATTACCTTCTCGGCCTTCACATGCTTGGAAATGAACTCCAACTGGTCATCTCCCATGATCTGTTCAAGGACAGAGTTTGAGCTGATCGGCCTGTAAATCCATGGATCTACATTGTGACCTCTCTTAAACATGCCTATAGCATTAGCTTTCCCCCCCCACAGACCTCTCAGTTTGTATAATAAAAAATAATTCTGAATCAAGAAAACAATAATAGGTTATGATAAAATGCAAAAGCAATTCCTCCTATCTTACCAGCAATTAACTTTTTCCATTCCCACTCTTTTTATAAGCCCCTAGACAAAGTAACTGAAAATACATTAAAACAGTTGAAGAAATTCCAAAACAGAGAAATAACTATTTTTTTCCTCAAGTAAACATTTTTTAAAAAAACAAAAACAAAACAGATTTATTTCATTTTCATTGGACCTCCTCAGAGATGATGCTCCTGCAGTTCCAAATCACCAGTGGATATAATGTAATGCAGTTTGGTCTGCTTCATAAAAACAGCCTACTAAGTCTCCCAGACAGATCAACATGAGCCTTTACTTTGCCTGGAGTAGCCTGGGAGGAGCTCTCACCTATCCCACATCTTTCATTCTACAGACCAAAAGGCTTAATGTGCTTGCCTGATCTCTGCCTGCAGTAATAAAATGGAAGATGACACAGAAAAAAAAAAAAGTATTCCAGATAAAATCTCTGTCACTTTAAAGGAATTCTCAGCTGGTTTACTTCAGCAGTCTGAAACTGGGCCTTTATTTTACCTGAATACACACCTGCCTATAAATATAGAGGGAAAATAATTTTATGGTTTTGCTTCATCCCCATATTTAGCTCTTTGCCTTGAAAGGCTGCTGAAGTATGTGCTCAGAAGCCTTGCGGGTATCTCAGGTCTCTAAAGCATTATCTTAACTCAGCCGAAGATACAATGCTTTGCTGATAATTATAATCCATATGTAGTTAATGAAGTGTAGTGACAGTAAGGCTAACAGAGGCTGATCCTGTCTTCTCAGAAATAACAGTTTTGAGCCTTTGTGCTTTCTTAGCTGAGACAGCAAGTCTTCCAAATGTTTCCTTTTTCATTTGCTACTGCTCACTTGGGTTTTAAAATTAGAATCACCATCTTGATATCTTGAAAGGACAACACTGTTGAAGTACAAAGGCTAAGTGCCCAAATTTTTATAGGGCTAAAGCATCTTCTAAACAAAATGATGGGAATCCTGTCTGATTACACAGATTACATCTCAATGCCTTTGGCCTCCCACAATACTGTCAAGTCATAGATCTTAGATTAAATACATAATTTATCACCACTCCTGCAGGTCTCTGATACATGAGACACATAGAACAAGAAGTATAAATACAGCAGTGAGAAGGTCAGACAAACCAGTGAAGGGACGAAAGGAGCAATGATTCCACCAACACGGGAAAACATGGAGCAGGCACCCATTCCAACGTTCCTAAGAAGAAAGTGACAGCCATTAATCAATTGCATTCACATAAGAGGAATTAAAAAAAAGCTCTATCAACAAGGAAAACATTAGTTATGACTCTGACCACATTACCTGGCAAAGAAAAGTGACATGCAACTGAAAGCAATCCAAGACAGGAATAATATCTACACTCTGTGCGTAAAGAGAAGCAAAAGTCCCGAGCATATGCAGAATTGTAGCGCACACATATATACGCAGAAAAAAGACAAAAATCATGATTCCAATCAAAGCATCTCATCCATTTCTAAAAGCAAGGATGAATTCCCCTACTCCACTTGTATTTATCAGCAGATCTGCTAAATCATGAAAAATACTATAACACACCTTTATTGGTGGC
The DNA here is from genome assembly GCA_013398735.1 of Nothocercus julius. Taxonomy (NCBI): domain Eukaryota; kingdom Metazoa; phylum Chordata; class Aves; order Tinamiformes; family Tinamidae; genus Nothocercus; species Nothocercus julius. The sequence continues at coordinate 265,559 of VZSV01000129.1, read as the reverse complement.
TGGTCATCAGTGGTCATAACTGGGAAAAACATCTAGGAAAAATTGTACCAGCAAAAGATGCTTTTGTCTACTCTGTCTAGAGTCTACAAGCATGGAACAGTTCTGTCTCTACCAAATGAATCCTTACTGTCTTGCTCATATGTGCCTATGAAGCATCAAGTTACTTTTACAAAGCTTATTGACTGGTCATCTTCAGTGTTGCTAGCTATATGCGCATGAATGTTTAATAGAGTTGCTGAACTTATAAAGCATTTAGAAAGTTAGAAATGTCACTCAAAGTAATTTTAACAACATTATTGTCATACTCATTTGTGGAAAGATGGCTGTGTGCACACCAACCATACAAACAATTATTTTACTGTTTTACATGGAATACAATTATTCTGAAGAGCATCATGCAAATTTGAGGGACGCATAAGAAGCGAGAAGACAACAGAAACAATAATATTAAAGTCTCCATGCAACCATTATATTTAAGTGAAAACCTCAAACAAAAATGTCTAGTTAATATTCAAAAAACTCACATAAAGTGTGATCACATAGAGGAATCAGAAACATAAAGACTAACTGCCATTACCTGATCACTGTGGGATAAAGTTCTGATGTGTAGATGTAAACAATGTTAAATGCAGCACTGATTGTCAGCTTTCCCAGCAAAGACAGAGAGCGACTATTCACCACTGCAAACACTCCTGTGTCTGACAGAGAAAACAGGACCCTTGTAAAGACCATACAGAAATAGGTCTTAGTAATTACTTCAATCACACAACAGTATGGAACGAAAACATATCTACCGAAGAACTTGCTATGAAGAATAGACCAGCATTTTTCCATTGAAAACAGTATTTGTCAGAGAAGATCCGTATTTTCAGGAGAACTTTCAGAAATCAAGAGAATGCAGAGAGGCTTTTTTTAGACAGCAATGTCAGAAGTCACCCAACAAAATTCATGTTCTGTGTCCAGGGATATGCTCTCTCTATTCAGGCAATTTGATTTGTACAAAGAAGAAAACTCTCCATAAAACACACTGTGAAATGTAATCAAAAAAGTATTTCAAAGCGAAGGCAGACTTGTCACTAGCCTAAAATTTTTTGCATTCCATTAAATGCAATCCAACAGTGAAAGACTAGATTAAATGGCTGGACAGACCCAAAGATTACAGTACTGAACTAGTGTTCAAGGTAGAAGAGAGAAGCTGTTTAAAGCATTTTGCTCCTTAGAATAGAGCTACACATGTTCAAATATTACTGAGATTAATTTATGAGTTTTGCTTTTAAAGGAAAAAGTGTTCACTGTATATATTTGTGTTTCTATATTTTTAAACATCTGAAAAGAGGAACATCATCAATGTGTCTTTGGAAAAAAACCACATATTTCAGTATTTCTTAAAGACCCCTTGGTTCAGGAGATTTCCTAAACGCTCTCTGAATGATGTGGCCATATTACAAAACATAACTACAAACTTCTTGAACTTTACGTAGCAGTGAGAAGAACAGGGAAACCTGCCCAAAGGTTTAGTTCTTGAGGTCTTTTGACACTAGGCTTTTACCTAGAGATGCACAAGACTGATGGGTGCTGTTGGCACTGTTCATCTGGCTAAAAAGAGATATCCCAAGTAATATCATTCTTTGAGATTAAGCAGGATTCAGACATTGGAAAGGAGTGACTGATTTCATCAAAATATAGGATGGAATCCAAAGTCAAGCAGTAAAAATCCAGAGCTTTTTCAATAGTTTTCCTTAAGCTCTTAGGAAGACTGCTTATTCTATGTCTTAAACTCTCTGGCTTCGAAGTGGAGATGCTCACGTGCATAAGCCAGGCAACAAACTCTTAACAGTGTAGGATGATATGTTTACAACTTCTCACCAAGTATTTCAGAAACAAAAGGAAACATTTACCTTTCTTTTCAGGAAGAAACATGACAATAAGACAAGCCAGGCCTCCCAGGAACAGAAATGTACTCAAAGTTCGCTTTCGACCAAACCTGATGAACAAGAAAGGATAACACATACCTAACAGTTTGACTCTACACTGCATCTGCAGATTGCAGAGCTCTAAATATTTGTAGTCTTATTATTTGCAATTGAAAGGTGCCAAATTCCAACTCTCATAAATACTTCCTTTCTCTCATATTTTTTAAATAAACTTCTATTCCTCTCAAAATCAGCACTATGAAAGCTTCATGTAGTGGCTGACAATTACTAGAATTTTGACTCGATTTCTGCTTTTTGTGCCTGTGTGTAAAACTGGTCAGGGGACATGCAGAGGAGAGGCTAGGAAGTGGACTGTATTAAAGTGAGAGACAAGAGTTCCCTGACTCAACAAAAGACTAAATATCTAAATCAACAGTTCTGCTCACCTACTAGAGCACACAGGAGCTGTTACAGGACATCACAGAGCAGTCCCATGTGAGTTTAGTAGCAGCAGATTTGACTTAACAGTGAGTGTTACAAAGTAGAGGTGGAAAGAATGCCATCTTGTGTTAACACGGAGTCAGCACGACTAAGAGTGATTGATCTTTAAGAATAAGCCTCATCTTCGAGACAAACTTAGGTGATTAGTGAGTGAATGATAAATGAACTATTTAGAATAAGAAAGTATGGGATATAAAAATCTATAATTGGCACTTTCACATAGAAATACATTTCCCCAGGAGGACATAATGAATTAGTTAAATTAAAGCAGAAAGCTCCAAACAATGGAAATAAGTCAGGAGATCTGATATGCAGGAAATTTATCTTGAGTTAAAATGAGAACAAAACCCACTCTGAAGGGGTTAGTGAAATTATATGCTTACCATTTTTGGTTAATCAAGTAAATACAGATTGGGTATGCTGGAATTTCTATCAACCCCGAAAGGGCTAAGTTGGCGTAGATACTTCCACCTAAGTCACCTGCATTCAGGGTAAGACCGTAGTATACCAAGCTGCACACAAACCTATAAAAGATAGAAGGAAAAAAAGAAAAAAAAAGAAAAAAAAAAAGAAAAAAAAAAAAGTAGTAAAACCAAAGCAGCAGCTTTACCTCACAAATAAGGCACTGGTCTGGCACAATGTAGCATAAATTATATTTAGTATTTCAGAATATAAGCCTAAAAAAATTTCTACACAAATATGTAATACCTTCCATGGAAAGTAACCATTTTCTCATCATAAAGTCAATTCCTGGGTTTTTACTCAATTAAACACAAGATTACACTTTAGATGTATATAATCCAAAATGAAGTTATAATATGATCATGAGTGTGTGATTTGACTTGTGAAGCCTGATAAAACAAAGGACAAAGATGCAATTTCTCTTTTGTCCATTCTTGTCCAACTACACGTAACCCCTTTTTCAAACATGTTAGATGACTTCTGCCTTACTTTAATTTTTCTACTGTTGTCCAGTTTTTATTAATTCTTCAACGGTTTTTCATTTTTTTGGTAACTCTTGAATTCTTATTTAAGAAAGAAAACAAAACTACTCTGCACTAAGCATTTGGAGCAACAGCAGAAATATATCTCCATGTTGTCTGATGACAAAACGAATGCCCCTTTTTTTCTTTATGAAGACCTCTTTCCCCAATATATGATCAAGACTGTCAGAGGACTCACAGACCATGCTATCCATTAAGCTTATTTTAGAGTGGCAGCAAAAGACCTCAGGGTTAACTTTGCAACTCAAAACAAAATGGACACTTTTGGAGAGCTAGACTTTTGATACTGAGTTTAGGAAGCATTATACAGTCCTCCTCTGTAATACAGTAGCACTTGGAAGCACTTTCCTTTTTAAAAAAAAAGGTACACGCTCAATGGATGTTGCAGGCCACCCACTTGCTAATATGTTCCTTACATACATTACTGAATGACTAATCGAGGTGACTGGAAGCACTGACACATAACCTTGGGCCAAAGTGGAGGCAGCATGACTAATCTCAGCAGCCTGTAAGGATCAGAGAAGAGGCAGTTCTTAACTATTCTGAGGCTGAAAAAGCACGGCAGAAACGCTAACTACCTCAGGACTACTTTGTAAAAATGCCTTCAGATTAGCAATGCCCCAAGGAGTTTTTACGAAACAAAGATTCTTTTTATGCACAGTGTCCCTAATAAAGATTGTGATTGTATGACATGCAAGAGTTGATTCTCAGCAACACTTTCTCAAAGATTTTAAGAAGCAAAAGTAGCACAGCTGGGCCTACGAAGTATTTCAAGTACCAGATGAACATCATGATCAAAGTGCGTCCCAAGAGAATTCTGTATCGGAAGAGATCCAAGAAGCTGCCGGCCTCTCTGGGACTCCTCTCTGCTGGAAGTTTTAATGAAAAAGTGCACTTCTGCTTACGGTTCCTCTTCGCAATGAGGTAGAGGGCATCTTCTGCTTCACTCAGCCGACCTTGTGAATACAGCCAACGGGGGGACTCTGGAATGAATCTGAAACACAGACACGCACACTGCAGAGCGATTCAGGGCCCTTCTCTTCTACAAGGCTGGACTTGCCTATGGAAATAAGGCTGAAATATGTTCCTGTATAACAGTATTTTGCAAAGAGCATTTTGGGTTTAGAATTCATTTGTTATAAATATAGACAAAACATGCTGTAAAAAATGCTCATGATTTCTTGGTATTTAACTTGTACATATACATTATTTTATTATGCTGAATATTACACAGGTTACAACATTATTAGGACTCCATCTCAGAGGAACATAAAGAGCCACCACACTACTAAAAGGGAACAAAGGAAGCTTCTACAACACCAGCTATGTCTCATTTTCCTCATGTTCCAGTATTATCCTGAGCTCCTGCTCACAGATAACAAGGCAGCAGCTGCACAAAGGCCACAATCTTGTTCCCATGTGCAAAGTTCATGTGAAGGGTCTATACCCCCAACATTGCCTGAAAAACAAAACATCTTCTACTATTTTCAGATGCCCAGAACTAACTTAAACTTCAGTCTTTTCACAGATGCTAAGGGTTTTTTTTTTTTTTTTTTTTTTTTTTTTTTTTTT
>VZSV01000129.1:241121-253408 GCA_013398735.1 Nothocercus julius | reverse complement strand
AAAAAAAAAAAAAAAAACACCTGCAGGCAAATACTACAAATATTTAAAAAAACAAAACAAACAAACAAAAAACCTAAAAACACAAAAAACACCCCCAAAAACATAGACTTAGAAACTTAGCTACACCCACACTTATATTTATAAATCTGTATCCTGGAATTGTGGAATTACATACAGGCTGCAATTTTTGTTTATAACTCTAAAAACCAGACACAGTTTCTAGAAGTATTCTTCACATAAACAAGTAAAGGCTAACTTAAAAATGACATTCTGCACCCCCCCCCTTTTTTTTTAAATCCAAATGAAAGGGGGGAGGGGTTATTAATGAATCTCGAGGATACTCCCTTAAGAATCCTGAACACTTGTGCTTAGCAATAATAAAGTTTAGATTAGTGATCAGCATAAAATGCTATCAAATCAGAATAGCAACACTATATAACAGTTTTATAAGGTACAAAATGGTGGCATTATATGCACAGTGGCAAAAAAGGCCTTTTATCTTCCATTTGTTCTATAACCCATAGAGAGCAAGGCAAGTCAAAATTATGTCATTTACCTTCTATTCATATAACATTTTAATTGGCTCTACATGGATGTTAACGGCTCCCCAAAGAATTCCCAGCACTGATCTATATTAATCAAAATGAATGCCAAGTGGAGGGGGAAGAGGCAGCAACTCGTGTCCCTTTTCTTTCATAGATGAAGTAAAGCTGAGAGTTTTATCAGTAAGGCTTAAGTTTCTCCTCCTTGTAGGTTAAAATTTTGTGCTTTATCCTACACGTCTACGGTGTGCAGAGATTTATTGACAGGTAACATCTTAACATCTTAGTAATTTGGAAGCTTTCACTCTCTCATCAAAGTGGAGGGAATTTTAACAACTCTATTTCAAAAACCATGAATGAAATAAACTTAATTAACATTTTTAAATTAATATTAGCAGAAACGCATGCAATATCTTGACTAGCTTTCTTAGTGTTTGTTTTCCTAACAGATGAATTCCAGGAAAAAACTGAAAATCCCTAATAGGTGACAGAAGAAGGAGAAAAGCTTTATTAATTTCACTCGTGTAATGAAAACACACATTAAAAAACACCTTTTAAGAAACTTAGACCTATGTTGTTCATCAGGAAACAGACAAATACACCAAATAAATAAATAATTAAGCAGGTTTCTTTAGGAAGCACTTTCTCTCACATGTTTACTCTTTAATTAGCTCATCAGCAATTCACAACCAACACTGTCTTTCCAGACAAACATCAGCTGCAGCACGTACCGCTGAACAAAATGAGCAAGCCACTAACATCTGACCTTCCAAGCACAGAAATATTAAAACTGCACCTTGAGGTAATATAGAAATTTAGAAACAGCTGTGAATGGCCTTGCTATGGTAGATGTCTATAATGAAGAGAGAGTTACATTTTAGGATGAAAGTCATTTCTCCTGAACCTGTGACAAGCAGCGGAGAAACTGAAGGCCTCCCATATTTTTTGAAAGACAGATGATCTCATCAGCACTGAGTTACTCCGGAAGAATGATCTGCCTTAAAATCCATGTGCTCTTCTCCCTTCCTCCCCCACTCCCCAGAATAGCTTTAGCGTAGAAAGGCCCTGAAACATCTTCACATTGCAAAGTTAATATCTGCTGCTGACAACACGCTCTTCTACCAAAATATCTTACGCTACCAGGAGGAGAAAAGTTCAGAACACCGTAGGACTGAAGGAAGAGCTTCATTACAAAGCAAAGCACCACCACGAGCAGAAAACACGATGTCATCTCTTAGATGGTCTAACAACCCCCTAAACCCACTCTGATAGGCAATATTTCCATGAACATAACCACTGTTGCTCAGTACCCATGCAGTGAAAGAATAAAAATGTATTGTGAATAAAGCATGGAAAGCATACAAAGATGTGTGATAAGAAAGGTGCTGTAACTAACCCATCTAAATTTTAGTAATGTTTTTAAACAGGATGTGCAAGTCACGAAGATCCATGACTGCTACAACTGCAACTCCTCCAATTTCTCCAAGCTCTCACAAGCTTCGTTCAGCTCTTAAAACTATGCAAAGAGACACAGGATTCCACATATTCTAAAAGAACTTACGGTTTCTCCAGCATTTTATTCTCTAGCATTTTAATTATGAAGTGTAGAACTCAAGAATCCACAAAAAAAAAAGTCAAAGGTCTGTCCAACTCCATACCTAGCTTTATTCTAGGCATTCTTCAACATCTACATTGAAATCTTCAAGCCATACAAAAATAAAAAATAAAAACCCACAACTGAGAGCCTTATTTCTTACAGGTTTATGACCAAGCACTCCTTAGTCTCCCTTGTCCAAAGTTCTTCTCTGCCTCAAATGCACATTCAGCTCTATTCTGTGCTCAGCGTCTATGCTAGTGGGCAACAGCAGCTACGGGGGCTTGACACATCTCAGGTTCAGGCCACTCAGCACATGCAGCCTGTGGGCTGCTACCACCAAACACGGAAAACAGACCTACTCCGTGTACTTTCCTTCAGCACAGCACAAATTTGGATCTCTTTCATAAGAGCAAATAACTCTGCTGTGCAAGTTTTCTATGGAAACTGTCCACCCAGTAGCTGTATATATCCATCTCTGCTTGTCAGGCCTGTCAGAACACCACACACCTATTACTGCCTGTACTTCCGCATGCCTAAAGATGAAGAAACACGTGAGCACTGGTGCTAGCATTGTAGGATGGATGTCTAGGTTCTTACTCTATCAGCTCAAATTGCTTTAAGGATTAGTTTGTAGTGTGTATATATACACATATATATATATACACACACACACACACATATATATATATATATATAAAAAACAGACTATACTATATATATATATAATTAAAAAAATGCCCATTTTTGCCAATATCACAGAACAGCTGAGGCTGGAAGGGACGTCTGGAAATCATCTAGTCCAACCCCTCTGCTCAAGCAAGCAGGGTCACCGTAAGCACCTTACTCAGCACATTACCCTATCCAGACAGCTTCTGACTCTCCAAGGATAGAGACTCCACAACCTCTCTGGGCAACCTGTTCCAGTGCTCTGTCATCCTCACAGTAAAAAATGTCTTTCTTTACATCCAGGTGGAACTTTCAGCATGGTGCTCTCAATATTCCTCACATATGACAGGAGTGAATCTAACTCCAAATATGCAGACTTCATGAAACCATTTCAATAGCACAAGTTTCTTTCCCATCACTCTCTGCTCCCAAGCACCATAATGTACAAATAAGAAAATCTACCATCAAGCAGCAGGTTGCTATTTTTACTGGGCGTGCTGGAGATAAACAGTATGTGTGATACATACAGAGGTAATCTGCTAAAAAGTCAGCTGCACTGAAGGAAAGACCTTCAAGACAATTACCAATAAGGCTGACTAAGGGATGGAAGGAACAACTCTGAGAATTGGGAAGAGCTTAATGGAATTCTCAGCTGTGCTATACCAGTCCATTGAAGAAACCAGTCCTTAGGATGCTACTTACCACAGAGCCTTTAAAGGTGAACATAATGTCAGATTTTTTTTTTCCTCCCCTCAAATTAACATAGGAACCATAGGCAACACATGATGCTAGCAACACTTGGGATTTTCAAAGCAGACCTAAATCAGAGAAGCAGGCCATATGACACATTATAAAGATAAAACTTAACTTGAAAAAAATAGTCACTACTTTGCCCTACAAGATATTAAATTCAGCGACAGAAGTCAACAGAAGGTTTATGATATATTTAAACAGTTGGCAAAGCAGCTGACTACATGCTGGTAGATTGAAAAATGAGGCCAAAATTGCTTCCAGAACTGCTTATGCCAGTGTAGCCAAAACCATTTGCACTTTCAGAGCATGCTGGCTTATGTGCAAACATACATACCCTGCATGGGCTCATAGACAGTAGCTAGGAGGTCTGGGACAGGCCCCTAACACTGACCCTGAAGAAAGGGGAATAAAACAAATGAAACTTGCATAACAAATCGACAGAAATTGTGATGTAAAGTCTTATTTTCCCTTTAAAAACAAAAGGCATAAAGAATACATAAATGTTTTTTCAAAATATCTGAATGCAATCCTCCATTTTTTTTTCTGCCAAATGTTCACACAGTGATAAGTTAGAGAAGCAAACTGACAAACAAGAACCAGAATTATGACACATTATAAACATTGCAACTCCTCAATGCTGAATACTCAAGAAGCTTAAATTGCAGTAATGTTTAACCAATGTCAATGCTCTGCAGCTGAACACAGGGTATACAGCTACACCAAACTACACTGGAAGCACCACTCTACTTTTCTTACATAAGCAAGGATTTGTAGTTGCCAGATGTTCTTACTCCAGTTCATGAAAGGACTACTAACCAACCCAGGGCTGAGTTATCTAAATAAAAGCATAGGTTAACATGAAGAAAAGTCTGCAACTGCTGGCATAGAAGCAGATAGTGCAGGCTAGGAGGTATCAGGCAGACTGAAGCGTACAATCATTCTTCAGTCTGCACTTCATCTTTGTCCCTCTTGCTTTCCGTATCTTCCAGCAAGCTTTGGCCTTCAATATGTCTACAAGTCAAAGACAGCATCACAGGAGATCAATGTGCTAGTTCAGGACCCTGCCAAAAAATATTAGTATGGTGCTTTGATCTAAAAGGCAGTTCTGCTAAAGCTATGAGAAGAGCATGGTGCTCTGCTTGCTAAGACCTCCTCTCTAGCAAATCTCTGAAGTGTTTAATCCCATAAAAAGATATAATAAAAGCACATACTGCTCACTTCAGATCTTTCTGTTTAAGCTCCAGCCCAAAAGACATTGCTGTCAATTCTATCAGCCATTTTCCTTCATTTAAACATTTTAATGACTTGCTCAAGGTCAGCAATTGGATCTATATTTATGTCTTATACTTACTGCTATTTCAGATCAACATGATATTCCAGGATAGAGCAATTTTTTTGTGTTTGTGGTGGAGTTCCCCTATTAAACCAGTGATTTTCAACCTGTAGTCCACAGGCCCCAGCAAGTTTCTGTAATACCTTTAAAAGTTCTATTTTAAAAATAAATAAATAAATAATCAAGAAACAAACTGTTATCAGTTTTTTAAGCAATAAACTTAAGACTAACAACTTCAGTGGGAGGCCTGTAAGGATTTGCAAACTGAAAAAAAGAGCTCCAATCTCTATTAAAAAAAAAAAAAATCCTAAAACAGTCCACCACAAACTGATAGGGGTAGTAAGCTAGAAAACAAATAGCATATGAGTACACAAAACTTTATTTGGGTCAAAAATAAACAATGACACAAAAAGTTGGAAACAATCATTCTGAACTAAACTATACATCTACCACTTAAATCATCTGAGAGAAAAAGAAATTGGTGCTTCTAGAAAGGCAGGAATGTCAGTGAGGAGAGCACTGATGACTTGACTCACTAGTGGAAAAATACAGGTAATCTGTTGCCTACAGATCTCAGTTAAAAGAGCGTTTGTGCACACACATGGGCGGGGAAGATGGAAAGGAAGGCTGTGTCATAAAATAAATATTTTAAATCCATAATCTTTATTAACAAGTACAGTTGTGCCTCTCAACTCTCAGGCTTGTCTTTTGAAGGTGCTCAGAAAACACACAGAAAAGACTGATTGTTTTAAAGGAATTTGCCATTGGAGCTAAACCCCATTGCACTGCACAAGATACTTTATGTAGCAATAACTTAATTGCTCATAATCTGAAAGCATCACCGCGTAGGTTTTTCCCATATGTACTACAAAGATGCCAGCTACCACCGCAACAGGGGTTCCTGAACAGTTCTTTAAAAGACATCCCAAAAGCACGGGCTTCAGCAATGGCTGGAATAACAGCCCTGAGGGTGACTTCTTTCCATCTTCGCTTTTGACAACTTTGTTTCTTCTCGCATCATCTCTGCTCTAGAAAACTCAAAACATCGCTGTTGAGAAGCTTGTCACACGGTAGTGCATGCTCTGTGGTCAGAGTGCTCATAGAGAATGAAAACTAGAGCACGTGATGGCAAGTAGAAAGGTAGGGTTCTTTGGTTTTGGACAGGCACAGCAATTTGCTTGCTCCCCTCAGTTGCCAGGCCTTCAGGACATCCAGCTTTTGGTATTTTTTTTTTCCTCAAAAACCTCAAGCTTCTTTTGTTGTATGCATGCCAGCAATCTGCAAGAATTCTAGCAAGGTCTTTAAACAACACATTGACTAGGCGTCTTTGAGGACGGAACTACACATATACTGATAAAAGTGTGAAAGCCACCGAGGTGTCTTATATTGACAGCAAGTTATTTGTTTAAAATTAATCAGCAAGGAAACAGTTATTAGAGTTTAAGACTATGTTATACCTGAGAGTTTAGAACCCCGTTGCTAATGAAGCAGGTCACAACTCAGCATTATTATTTCAGGCTTTCTGCAGAATGCAAGACAACGTCTGTATCAGCAGCACCCAATTTTTCAAGACTATAACTATAATGTGAGGAAAAAATGCGCAATTGTTTCTTTTAAGGAACAGTTAAGGGTCTAAATAATTACAGAAAGACAGAACACATGGGGTCTTGGCTAAATTTCTGTTTCTTCTGGCAAGTGTTTTATTTACCTAAAGTCAATCCCTAAACATTTCTTTCTTCTTTTCATTCCCATTTTATATGGGATACAAACAGTTTTGCACCAGGGAGTCTTGATTAGCATCTAACTGTTTACACATAAAGTGAAAGGTAACTTACAACTACAGTAACTATAAGCATTTTTTCCACAGAAAGTTTTCTATCCTTAAGCATATGGTAGGACTGCTTTTCTCTTAGAAGTTCTACTAACTTTCAGATAATGGCATTAAGTAAATGAATAACTGCATGCTCTATTTAAGGTATGTACACCCACCTAGTCTATTTTTTTTTTCCAAAAAGAATAAGCTCCACCAGAACAAGGAATTATATGCAAACACAGCTGCAACTGCTCTGAAGGTCTTCATCACTTCTACTACTAGGAAAGCAACAGGATTCTTGAGTAAAAATACGCCCTGAATAAGATATAGTGCACAAGATGACACAGGAAAAGAAGCTTATCTCGAGAAATAAAAATTGGGACTCCATAGTATATCTGTATTCATGCCACATACGAAACCATCTCTCTGTATAAGTGGCTGCAGATGTCTAAAGCACACATTGTGCAACAGTTTTTGAGAAGTGGTCACAAGAGGACATTAAACTTTTACTTTATTACAAAATAAGAAGAAAAATGAGAGCCAAATAATGAGGCAATCAGAGTAAAAGAAGCTTACACAGCAATCCTGTGAAGCCTTTTTTGTATTTACCATTTGTCCTAAATACCACACAGATTCCTGTAGTTGAACTAAGTGTAAGTCACAGTGCAAGTAACTTGAATTAGGTAAACAGGGTATTCCTGAAGAGGCACCCCAGTGCCCTGGGCTAGCAATTATAATGCAAATCATGTAATGCCAATCTCTTTCCTTCATTTTCAACAGTTTATCAGATAATAGAAAGTGCAAAGCAACAAATCTGCTACGGTACAAGCATAATTACTACACCCCATCAAGGACCTGCAGTAAGCTGTCCTAATTTATGATGTATTGTACCTAGTTCAAAGAACAGCACAACAGACTCAAGCAAACATAATCATTAAAAGACACACTGTCAAAGTATTTTGTTGCTGTCATTACAGCTAGAGCAATGTCTTGTGCCATTTAGGATACAACACTTTTTATCCCCCACCCCAAATTCTGCATCAAGGAAAAGAGCTAAAAAGCTTGTGTATGGCATCACACCTGCATGCTATCTTAAGACAGGCGGACACTATTCCTCTTGCATTATTTCTAAAGGCTCAGGAAGAACCTACTTCACCATGGCCATATGTCACAGTATCTGCGTCCTCAAAAGGTCTATGCAGATGAACTGATTAAAGAGCAGCTTCCCACATTTGGATATTTTAATGACAGAAATCACACTAGGTCATACTGTCTATAGTAAAGTGATGGTAGCAGCATCTCTTATTAGGCAACACTGCATGAAGACTGCTTTTGCCATGAGTCAAAATGAACTATTCTTCTTCAATCTTACTTATTCAATCTTCTTCTATCTTACTTATTACTCCATCTTCCTGCCAGGTAGTGATAATTCCCCATGCTGAGGAGAAATGACACCCTAGGTAATCATCCACAGCACTGTAAAATGCACATGCTACCTAACTTTAGGAAGGGGCTCTTTCAGGTTTGTAGACAAAACCTCCCTTTTAAAATCTAAAACCTTTTAAGAAGCTTTTTAACAAAGACATAGGAGGAACATTTCCATTCTCAGATTTCTGTCCAAGGTTCAGACTGGACTCCAGCACTCCTGCAAGTCAGGTTCACAAGTCTGTGCAAATCACCTTCAACTATATACATTGAGTTACAAAAGACCAAGAAATGTTCTTTAATATGGCTCTACACTCTCAAGCACCTAAATCAAAATGAGAGACCTCATTTAATGTTGCTTTGTATGTGTTAAACACGAACATCAAAAGTCACACCATTCAGGGATGGAAAACTCAGTGTTTCTAATACTATTTCTTCAAAGGGTATTGAATACCTTCAAGTAATCAATAACTGCCAAGCACCACTTAGCAGCTTAGTCAAAGTAAAGTAGATGCTATTTTAAAAATTATCCATCCCCTTTTTCCTCCCTCACCTTTTTTTTAAAAAAAGGACAGTACACACATACATTGCAAATAAGGGACTATACAGCCTCAAATTCCTATCACTAGCCTGACCCCACATTTCCAAAATAAGATAAGTTCTAAGTTTAGTCTCTGAATAGTTCCATAGATTTTAGAATATTCATTGCTATCTTTTCATAACTATGTTTCTCTGCATTAGCTACCATCACTCCATTAAAAAAAGTTAGCCACCACTGCTGCATGACATTCGCCCATATCCTCCAAAGTCACACTATGGTCATACTGAATAAACCAGACAGAGCCTAATGCAGTAACAGTTTCCACAAGTTAATGAGTAACAGCAGCAGGTAATGCAGAAACAATACAACCAGCCAAGAAGTGAAAATACCTTGCAAAAGTGAAAAAACAGCACACTACAAGACTTGTACTTAAGCTACTTTTACACTGACAACATGCAAAAACAGTTTTCCATTTGTTGTACATACAAGGTCTTTAACTCCCCTGCAGACAAGGCAACCCTGGGTTTTTCTACCAGGGTCACCACCCTCATCCCATAGGTCTAGCAGCAGTTCACTTAAGCCCTTTTGAAAGCTGACTGCCATTTTCACCCACACAGACATGAATGCTTGGTACAATTTGTCTTAGAAGAAGCCTGTGAGCTATGTAGATTCATACTTGAAATTCAGAGATCAAAGACTTTATTCTAGCATATCAATAAATCAAGGCTACACAGTAGTAGTAGTAGTAGTTTATTGCAGAAACTTAAATGGAAGAATAGAAAGACACTGAAAGATAAGGGAAGTAACTATAAAAGAACTCCAGAAGTCAACATATCAGAAGTATCCAGAGAGGAGAAAAGCATGAAAGCCTCCAAGAAAAGCAAAAAAGCTGTCGAAAATGTTAGGAGGAAGCACAGAGTTTAAACTCACTATATTCACATTAGAGACAAAGGGATTTGTAAAAAATAGTTATATATAACAGATAAAAATAATTTAATCAGCATGGTACTCCTATCTTTAAAAGATAGAAATGTTTTAGTGTAAATATGCCCATGCAAACACACAAGGAAGCTGAGGGAGTGTGTGGGAGGTGGCAGCAAAGGAACAAGCAATAAATTGGACTAGTCAGTAAGTGGCAGATCCAGCAACAGAGAGGAACGGGAGTTTGTATTTGCCAGCTAGATACCACATCTAATCCAGCAAAGGGACAGGAGACCCCAATTGTTTAATTCCATATTCAAACACCAAAGATCACTTCACTTTGGGTCCATCCTCCAAAGATGTATGAAAATGCAGTCAGAAGGCTAACACTGGTCATGGCACCTGCCTTCACTGTTGTATGCAACTTGACACCATTTAAGGAATGCAGAAAGCAATCAACCACCCAAGCAGGAACCACTGAATGGCAAGAAACTTCATATGTAAATCCTCTGCAAACTCCAGTGCCTAAAGGGATGTGAAGCATACAAAACATATCATTCAGGGGATGATAAACATCAGTAGAGATCAAGGATTAAAGATAGCACCTAAAGAAAAGACAGATCTACACCTGTTCTTTGTTTCTTCACAGTTAATCGGAGTTAAAAGTGCATTTATAAAGATACTTCTATTTACCTGTCCCATCAAAAAGGCAAGTTAATCTATTACAACTTCATATATGAACAAATCAGCCAGATTACTTAAACTCCAGGAATACAGAACAATTGTCCTGGATGCAGTTTGTTCTGGAACATGACCAGCACTAGAAGCAAAAGACCTGAGAACTTGAGGTCAGAGAGACAATAGTTATCATGCAAAAGTTGTATAGCCAGTTTTCTAGCAGAGCCAGCTTTAAACGGTGCCCAGTGTTAAAGTCTAAATAAGTTCAAGAAAAAAAGAATCAGAGTTACAAAACAAAGCTGACAAACAACCACAAGATTCCGTAAGTATTCCACAAGTGACACAACTGGGGATCTGTACTTTTGGAGCATCTAATCATATTTCTTACAATTTGGCTTCTGATAATTAGTCAGTCCCCAAGGTGACAGGAGAGCACACAGGAGAAAAGTTCTTCATTGCACACAACATACTGGTCAGAGGGACACTTCAGTCCTCCTCTTCCTGCAGCTGCTGAGTATTCTCCATCCCAGCTGGCATGTTTCCATAGCAACGGTAATCCTGTATTCATCAGCCCAGTTGCATTCACTACAGTTGGGTTTTTGAAGAGTTAAAATGGAGTAAAAACAGACTTCTGTCAAATTCACACTATACCTTACACCTAGATCAGGCCATGAAGATACACATACTCTTCTCAACTTCTCTTTCACAGAATCATTACAGCTGGAAAAGACCTTGAAGATCATCAAGTCCAACGATAAACCCATCACCACCCAGCCTGTTAAACCATGTCCCTAAGCGCCCCATCTACACGTTTCTTGTGACTGCCAGGGACGGTGACTCCAACACTTCCCTGGGCAGCCTGTTCCAAGGCTTCACCACTCTTTCCATGCAGATTTTTTTCTTAATATCTAACCTGAACCTCCCCAGCACAACCTGTCTTCTCTTCTAGGCATGTGCTCAAGGATGAAGCGAGCAGGAAGTAAAGAATGACCTCATGGCAGAGCACATGACTTGGTCACGGAGTCTCTGAATAAAGCACCCCACTGTTACCCAGGGCACTATTTTTACCACTGAACTGAGAAATATTCCAGTTTTGAGCCTCACAGCAACATAAAAACACAGAGCAGACTGCCCAAGAGCAGCAAAGCCTCACCCAAATACCCGGTGCAGATGCTCACAGAGAAGGTAAGAGGTAAGTCAATGCAATTTGGAGTACCAGCGCAGTCACTGCTTATCAGATATTTAGTTCTTGCACACACAGCTGTCAGTTACCACCTGAAGCTTTCCAAACATTTCCATGGACAACCTAGACAACACTGTCCTAGGCCCTAAGGCTCAGTTGGGTAGGACGCACATCCAGATCTCCAAGAGAAGCCCCAGCTTCCAGCCTACCTCATGGAAACTCCAGTGCATTCCCACTCCAACCAGCCCACCATCCGGCAAGCTCTCCCCACACCTGGGGGAAAGGGAGTTACAGTCTTTTGCCCAGAGTTTTCCCTGGTTAAATTCACTCTGCCCCAGGAAGGAGGGTCACCTTCACCCCAGGAGCAGAGCAAAGCACCACAGCCAAACCCAGAGCAGGGCACCCCTTGCCAGCCCCAGCCATCCTCAGCAGCAAGCTCAAGCTCCAGTCCCAAACCACACACCACATCGACCCACTACTCCCCACTGCCTCCGCATGGGCGCCCAGGAGGCAGCGTCTCACCTGGAGCAGCACGGCGAGCAGGACGCACAGGTACACCTGGTAGGGCCCCATCTGCCCCACCAGCGGGAACGCCTCCTCCACCTCCATCCCGCTCCCCGCCCGCCGCGCGGCGCATCCCCGGCGCCACCCGACCCAGCTCGGCTCCGCTCGAGCCGGCTCGGAGCGCAGAACAACGTCCAGGCCCTCGCCGAGGAGGAGGAAAGGGTGGGACGCGCGCGCCCAAGAACACGGCGAGACGACGGTCGCGGGCGCACGCGCAGCCGCCGCCCCCAACGGCCGCCACGACGGCCGCCGACCGCCGCGGCAACGTAAC
>VZSV01000129.1:213554-233032 GCA_013398735.1 Nothocercus julius | reverse complement strand
TTCACCACCAGGAGTGAGGGAAGCAGCTGTTTTATGGAGTATTGACTTACATGATGTGGCAATGCTAACTAGCCAGTTTGCCAGCATAAGGGTCACTTGCCCGTGATGGCTACTTACTCCAGACTGCTGGGAGCATTAGATAGCTAGTAATTCAGAACAAGTACACAGAATAACTGTAAAATTTCTATGTGATGGCAAAACAGGGAAGGGATAGGAGAAACTTGTGGAGATTCCAAGTCTATACCACACAGTTAGGTTCCTGGGGGACACTGCATACAGTACTTTTTACTTGTTTCAATCTCTGGATTATAGAAGAGAAGCAAATTTGTCTTCGTTGAGTTAGGTCAAGCTGAATGAGAGAAGTGGTTCCAAAAACAAAAAGCAAAAACCGAAAGGGTAGGCTCTTAGTCTCATGCACCCAATTCAAAGGCTTTTTAAAGACTGTGAATAGGTGATGCTGAAATCTCATGGTCACCCTTACCTCTCAAAAGGAGAAGGATGTCTCCATGTTAAAAATGTCTGCGTTCCTGGTACAATACATACTAGAAGAACTATAAATATATTCAGCAACAGGCAACCAAATTTCTGGTCTTTCTGGACTTGTATGTTAAGGAAAATGTTAATTCTGCTCATACTTTCATCCTGAAAAATTATGAGTCATTCCCTACAAAAATATGGAGACTCCCTCGGATCTGTCCTGCTAGGCCAGATTCTGATCTATGCTGCTCTGTTGAGAATGTGGATAGTCTCTGCAAAACCTAGATTTGCTCTTCTGGGTGGATGTTTATAAAAGGTCTTACACAGTTTCATGGGAGCGAGTGTTGACTCCTCCTCAATCCAGATGAGGGATTGAGGTAGGTCAGTCCTTCATTGTAGCCTTTGGCTACAGGCGAAGGCATGTTCTGCCCACATTAATTGTCATGCACTCATCTGTCTGAACTGGGTGCTATCTAGTCCCATTCACCCTCTCAGCATCATTAGTACTTATTTCCTATAAGAGTAGCTGAGAAAGCTGGTGAAAGATTCCCAGATTTGTAATTTACTATGACCATCTCCCCGACTACTTTGCTCTCTCCAGAGCCTTCCACTTGGGGCAATCTGGTTTAGAACTATTGTTACAAATTAAATGAAAGCTTCAGAACATTGCTGCTGCCAGAGGCATTAGCCTGAAACCTACAGACTCCTCAGGGAAGGTTCCAAGCAGAGCTCCCACTCCAGTTCCTTCTTCTGGGAGCACTGGATTGTGAGAACAGCTCATGCAAGCAAGCTTGGTTTCAGCATTAAAATCCTGCTGGGTAATAGCAGGCAGGGTAAGATACGCATTCCTCCCTAGGAAAATCTGAATAGCTCAAACCGTGCTTGACAGCTGGCTCCAGACCTAGCAGTTCTTCCTGGAGCTGCTGCATCCATCCATCCCCCTAACCTGTCTCCAGGAGACCTGTGCAGGGCCAAAAGAAGACATTTCCTGAATAGAAGAGTTCATGCTGGTAGCTTTATCAGATTCTGGTGCCAAGCAATGTTTGTAGGAGCAGACATCAACTTCAAGCCCCAGTGGGCAGCAGCAATAGAAAACTTTCCTTCTGCTGTTTCCACGACTGCCGCTCAGGGCCTGAGGCCTCCTCTTGAGAACTGGGCTCATTCTTTATCATTTAGCTCCTCGCTGACTCAAACTGCCAAAGAGGACATCTGTGAGCAGAAGTAGCTGGTGCTTTTTCTGAGGCAGAAAGATAGTATCTTTATTAGCAACTGCATTTAAGCTTCTAACTAATTTCATCTAGGCCACTGAACAGTTGGAGGATGACAGCAACTCCATTGAGTTTTGAGGGTACATGTGCACCTACAGGCTTCAGCCACATTAACATGTTTGGCAACTGTGACAGATCTGCCATCGGGCATGAATTCAAGGATGACATTCTAAGAGGAGCTGGCATGTTTGATCGGTTCATTGGTCATGACACCTGAGGCAGGACTTTGCGTAAGTCTCAGACCCTATTTCCGACACCTTTAATGATTGCAGTCATTGAAGTGACTTCTGTTGAAGGGACAGAAGCTCCTTTAGAAGGAATAAGGGAAGCACAAGTGTGAACAGCTACTTTACTATTCACTGAAGCTGGAATATTCATCCTAACCTCAGGGTGGCTCCAAACTTCTTGGCAGAGATTAACCCATTAACTCTCATTGCCTTGCAGTCTATTTTTACGGTTTTGACACGCAGGCATTGGAAGACAAGTCCCATCCTAGCTTACCCAATCTCCCATGGGGTGGCATGGAAGAAGAATAGGAGATTTAGGGGGATGGAGGCCATAAAATAAGCTGATTTCATCAGCTTCAGAAGATAGTGCAGGGAGGCAACAACCACATGAGAAAGAGCTGTTAAAAGATCCTTTTCCATGCACATCTATGAAATGGAATACCAGTGTCCCTGGTTTCTTGTAAAGTGAGAAAGTGTAGCAAAAAGAGCATGATCATTTGATCAGGAAGGCGCATTCTCTGGACCTTGCTACAGGAGAAGAACCAACAGTAGAAAACTCACAGTAAGAGCAGCCATAGTAGGAGAACAGATCTAGGAGTATAAAATACAGTCCCTATAGGAATTTGGATTTTAAGCAAACAGGTTGTGGGATGCCAGGAAGCTGAAAGAATTCCATCTGGGACTTCAGAACACATTCACTGCACAGCAAGGAGAATCCTGATTCACTTGATGCCTCAGATTCATCTCTCGTATTTTCTATCCTCAGTGGAAATTGGGATTTGTTTTGCTTCCTCATGTGGTCCCAAGAATCAGTCTGTGGAGCTGAAAGACATGCAGGACATGTCTGCCCACGGTGGGTGGAGGATGGTACAGTAACGCACACCCATCGTGCCACCTCCGCTACCATGGATCAAGCATCTCTGTATGGCACAGTGTGGACCTAACAGTTCATTCAGAGCTAACTTGCACCTCTAACCTTGGTGTCCACTTGTGCAACAGATAAATCCATGATGGGCTTTTTCAGGGGGACTTTTCTTGCAATTTTTCTCCTGGGACAAACTTCATGTCATTTTAGCATTGTTCAGTCCAGACTACAGTGATGGGAGAGGAAAAACTTCTATTGTTTGTGTTCTATTCCAAGAACAATAATGTTGGGAGCACTACTGAAAAGTAGGAAGGGTGCTTTTTGTACAGAACATTTTGCCTACATTTGCTCCAAGAAAGCTGAAAAACTCTTGGCAGCAGTCTGTCAAGTTTAGGCTCGGCAACCAAACAGAAACACTGCCAATAAAAGCAGTAAGAGATTTGCTGAGAATAGAGGCAGAGTATTGCCCTTACTCCTTGCAAGTGGAAGATAGTTGGAAAGTGATTAGTCAAAACCACAGAGCCACTTAGAGCAACTTTATCTTGCACAATATGTGCCATATGGACTGCAAACTAAACTATCCTGTAGTTTAATATTTTTTTCTGGTAAATACAGACACATGAAGAGAAGTAAAAAAACTGCATACATGTCTGTGCAGCTTGAAAGAGAAAAACATTCGAAATGGAAATGGAGAGTCTTTGGTTGCCACAAATGGGCTGCTAGACTTACAGACAAGTAGTCAAGAAGTGGGATCTCTGGCCTCCGGCTGGGGTTAAAGCCCCTCCACTGGATTTCAGCATGGGAAGAGGAGAACAGATCATCGGGCAAAATATAGCTAATATAACTCCTGGGAAGGGTAGTGCAACAGCAGAGCAAGCATTACCAGAGGCAGAACTGATCAGCAACTTTTTCCAAACCTGCTGTGATTGTAATAGTTTGAGCACAGTCCTGTGTTTCCCTCTGGCATGCTCTGGCCCACTTTGATCCCTAGATAAGTTATTCACCTATTGCACATAGAGGAACCACACTCCATAATTCACATAAGGAACTAGATTAGAGTCAGATCAGTCCTAGGCAGAATGAACAGCAGCTGAGAAAGTCAATTCTAAGATGTAGGTTGAGAGATCAAGCTTCTCCAAGAGCCATGAGAAGCTGGGGCAGTATTTGGATAGAGACTAAGGCTTTTTTTTTAATCACGTATGCCAGAATGTACCTGCTGCCACTCCATCCATCCATCTTTATTGCCTCTGAGCAAGACTACTTTAAGTCAACACTCATTAATTGCTGATTTCTTTGGAGTTCCAGTTGGGCTCATTGAATGAGTTTATATTCTCTTTCCAATTATCTGTAAATAAAACATAACAGCTACATAGACACCAAAGGAGGGGAAAGGCAGAAATAGAGGAGAGAGTAGTCAAGGGAGATTTTTGGATTCAATTAAAAGAAGCTGGTCCTTAATTCATGCTGTACCAAATCCATGTGAGGCTTTGGGATTTTTTTAGATTGAAAAGTTTCTTGAAGTGGCTTGAATTTGCACTTTGAAGTTTAGCCCATTTCACATCAACTTTCTGTTGTCACCCCCATAGCCAGTACTTTCTAAAAATGTATATATTTAACTACTGTCAAACTCAGATTGTCCAGGCATCACGAAACAGTTTCACTTCTGGTCCTCCATTTCCTTCCCTCCTCCTTCACAAAAGGGGATTATTTTTCTCACCTATATGCCAGCTTTCAACCTGCCTGCTTCCTTATTTTTGGCACAGATCCAAAAGCTGCTTGAGATCAAGGCAAAGATTTCAGCTGATTTCCCTGGGTTTCGCCTTAGGTTAATAAATATGCTCTGAAGACTTTGGACAAATAGCAGTGTAGAAATGCATTTTATTAATGCAAGTGCTTCTTATGCAGCCTTCAGTCAATTCTTTGCCTGGCAATATTCCCACAGAAGACAGACTGAGCAAAAGCCAAGTGAAGCGCTCCAGATTTCCTCCATTGTCTTCTAAAACAACAGACTTGTAATGCAAATTGTTCTGCTTTGTTAGGAATGAAGTCTATCAACTCACCAAAAATGAGTATTGCCAGAGAAAATTCTTGATAAGACACACTGTACCCAGATGGTGGGGCTAATGCCCCAGGAAGTTTAACAGCCACGGAAGATCTGACTCTCTGTTACATCCTAGGTAGTACAAGCCTCAAGCCTATCTGGCAAGCAAAACTATCCTTATTTTACACGTAGGGAAGAGGAGGCAAGGAGAATTTCCAGCTAGACTCCAGGAAGACACGAGGAGAACTCCTACTGACTTCAGTAGTGTAGTCACTGGTATAGACAGGAGATGGACCCATACCTCACATAAATGATAGTAATTGTACACATTGACCCCATGACCATGTTCCCCTTTCAACTTTGTCTATATTCCTCTCAGTCATTTAGTCCTCTTAATGGATGGTCATCAACTTAGACCATTCATCGGTGGTGATGCAGGAAACAGCATAGAGATGCTTCTGCCCTTTTCGGTGCCATTTGGCTTAACACTACTCTGCTAAGGTCTCACCGATTAGTGTTTAAGATCCTAATAGGAAACCCTCTGTAGAGAAGATCCAGCGCTGGTTTTAATACTATAAAAAAAATCCTGCCAGACTGAGAAATCCTGCAATATTCCCTCAGTATCTCCCAGGCTACAAGAGTTTACCTCTTAATAAGATCACTGTGATGAACAGATGTGACCTGACCTGAAAATTCTCAGCATTTGAATGAGTGTATTTACACATAACACTTAAATTGTCAAAATTATTTACACTACCAAACATTTCTCTTGCCAGGCAGCCTGAAGGAGCCTGCTCCATAGCTAAACAAAGACATTGACCTGTACACAAAACTCAGTTGCCTCTTGATGGTGATGGTGTTTGTCAAAGCAGGACAGAGGTAGTTCTTGAGCCTGAACTGCCCCCCGGGGTCACACCTGGCATGATGAACTTCTGTCTCTTTCTGGTGTAGAAGAAAGAAGCCACATACAGAGGGTCCCCTGTTAGCTTATGGAGGTGCCACGCATGCATGCGCACCATGTGAGAAGGACAGGCCAGGAAAGCTAAGTGCTCAGCTTCTCACAAGCTGCTAGAGCTGGGAAAGAGGTGTGGCATTCATGGCTGAAGTACAATTCAGGAATTACTAGGTTTCAGGGCACACTGCTTTACACTGTTATTCAGCAAGCTCATCTCCAGATCCTGTTGCAGAGGTGTGCAACAGCATTCATCTTCAGGAGCTATCTTTGGCAGCCAGAGGCTGAAGATTTCGGTTTCTGTTGTCCAGTGAAGGTGCCAACATCTTTTTTCTGTCTGTTAAGATGTACACCAAAGCCATTGATTCATCTCAGGCAACAAGGAAACAGTGGGCAACAATAAATCGTTATTAGACCTGGGCTGTGGCTGAGCTACACTTCAGTTGACTCTTTCCACAGATGGGTAGTTTAGATGACAGGGATCAAAGAAACTGCCACCATCAGAAAGGATTTTGCATTCACCTTCATTTAGTAGTTACCAGGGTAACTGTTAAACCCAAGCCTTTTCAACCTATGCATCAATTGTATTGGATCAGGGACAACATAGGCCTGTATTTTGAAGATCCATAATTTTGAAGGTCTAACAGAAGGCCTCTTTTACGATACAGTCTTGAAGCAAGCCTCAAAGGAGCCTAGGTAAAGTTGGGAGGCAAGACTTTGGGGAACTGATAAGTTAGTCTGCATGCAAGTTGTTTAATGCTTGTTGCAGCATCAATTTCCAGTAACAATTTTCACCCCTTCACCTAGAGATTACTTCTAATAAAATAGAGACCTTCCTGGTTCTTACCCAGTGTGGATGTGGCGATATGAAACAGGATGACAGGCTGCAGCTTTGCAAGGTCCACAGAAAGGAAGAGAAGGAGACTACATGTATAGGAAGTAGCTTGCAAAAACAGCACAGATAGATTTCCAGTCTCAAAACCATGCCCAAGCCTGTAAGGCAGTTTTCCAATATTGGTGCCAACAAAACAGGTCAAGGGATACAATTATTTTTTCTGTCTGTCCCTTTCTCATCTTACTGGAGGAATAGGTTAAGTACAAAGTGACCAATTTGTACTTGCTTGAGTAACATCTGTCCCCCAGCCCCTAACTGTAGGGAAGCTTGCAATGTCTTTGGCAAGTACAGTGACCCTGAAGGAAAATGGGAGTCTAGAGAGGTACATTTGGGGAAATAGGAATGTTCTTGGGCTTATGCCATAATATAATGCAGAAAAGAAAAAAAAATTAAAGCAAAAAAAAAAAAAAAAAATCTGCCATTGAGACACAGTAAAGATCCCTGAAAATGATTCCACCTCTGAATTGGGAGAGTCCCAATTTATTCAGAGACACAGATCTAGGCCTAGGGAAAGAATAGCACGGGCTGTTGAACTGGACCAAAGACGGACTCTGGACAAAGGCTGTAGTGCCAAACAAGTGCATGTGTCAAAGCCGATAGTTTCATGAAGCAGGAAAGCTGACTAATAAATCAAAATCTAGTGCATAGCCCCCAGAAACAATTCTAAGGACAAGAAGGATAACATATAGGTCATGGACAGGCATGCAAGATGTTGGAGGACGAGCACTATTTCACCTCCCAGTGGAATATCTTTTGCAGAAGGAAAGCAGCAGCTGTGTAATAGGTAGTAAGCTGTATGACAGACTTCTAGTAAAGAGGATTTCTGCAGTGTGATAAAAGAACCAAGGAGATTCTCACATGCTAGGCACATCTCTGTAGACTGCAAGGTATTCAGCTACCATCATAGTAATCTGCTTTGAGACCAGCAGTTTGATTTCTGTTGGACCTCAGACCCAAATGCGATGTATTACTATCTAAAAAAATAGTATGAGCAAGAAAGGGAGCCAGGAGACAGAAATCCACATGCTGATGATATGCATTAGCCAGTGCAGGAAAAATGCAGTTATCAAAAGGAAATGCATTATTCTGTCACTGTTGAAAAGTGTAAGAAAGTATACTTTCTTATAGTCTAATAAAAGTATAGTCTGATACAGTTATGTATACTCCTGCTCTCAGAAAGGGTGCAAGGGAAGTCACAACCATGTCTCAAAAAATAGGGAGCAAGACCACAACAGGAGTGGAGGGGAGAATTTCACTGTCAGTGCATGCAGCATACTACAGCAAGCTTACCTGGCTACCAGCATCAATCTGAAGGTCATACAGTGACCTCCTTGTCTCTCTGGGGGCATCACAACAGCATTTGGTCAGTTTTCCCCTGGAAAAACAGAAAAAGATGTCTGTCTTTTACTGCCATGGAATTGACCAGACATGATTTGTCTGATAGTTCCACCATGACACCCATCCAGCAGCAGCAAGGGCTATTTCACAAAGGATGGCAAGCAAGGGGCTGAGGGTAACCACAGCACAGGCAGAGCAGTGATTTCAGCAACAGAGAACAGTCTCGCAGCATCTGAGCAGGACAGAGTCCCAGAAAAGGCAAGACAACGTGCCAGGTCAGGGATCCATCCAGAAACCAGTCAGAAGCAGCAGGTGATGGGCTCAGAAACAGAATTAGAGACAAGGCTACAATACAGGTCTAAAGTCAATAATAGTCTGTAGACTTTTATAGCAACTTGAAGAATAAAAGCCAGTGGCAAGATAAGCATTAGTCATATGGGAAAAATGGAATATGCAGTCTCCCACAGGCATGCACAACATTCATTCTCATACAAAATATTAAAAACTATAATTTCCACAAATAACTAGGCCCTTATAAACTGAGATATATTGAGGATGTAAAGGGAATCCAAGTGCTTATAAGTAGAGGCAAATTTAATTTAGATTCTTCCTAAACCACTGAGATGTCTAGGAGCCCTTGAATCAGGGTACAAACGATGGATATATCTATTGTTATTTCAAGTGTCAGACTGGACATACACTTGAAATCCCTCATGTCATCATCAGACTTCTAAAATTGCACTTGCCTTCAGCATGAGCAATGGGGACACTGTTCACAGCCTGCGAGTGCCACCATGGTTTATATGTGCCCTCACAGTGACATCGCTCGAACAGTGTTGTAAACATAAGTCATCTTTTGGGTCCTCTGGTGTCACATACCACAAGGGCCACAGGGATTTGTAAGTGGCCCAAGGTTGGATCATCCTTATAGCGTTGTGATCAGGGGAGTCAGAGGTTGATGGTGGGAGAAATGCACCACAGATTTGTTCACTTCATGGAAGTACACAGACAAAACCAGTAAGGCAGCATGAGAACTGTCAAGGACTTGTAAAAAGGCTTTTGAGAAGACGTTACGTGGAAGGCATCAGATCTGAAATGCTATAATTCCTGGGACTTTTTAAGAGGTCCCTAAATTACTGACTGCTGGGAAAGATGCTTCCCTATATATCTCATTTTTAAATTCTTACCTACCAGCTGCTGATGGCTCCTGTTGGAGGCAGGATGCTGGTCTGGCAGTGCATTGCATCTGATCTGGGATGGCCACATTTGTGAAATTCGTGAGGTGAGTGAAGAGTGTAGCAATCACTAAGAGAACAAAAGTCTACAGACTGAAAAAATCCTTGCCATCTCTGGAAAGGGTGACAGGGCTGCTCACTTTTCAGTAACAGGATCATGTAAAGTCAGTCAAGCAAGGAGGATGACAGTGGGTTTTGCAAAGCCTGGCATACTAGACCCACCTTACTCAAACCATGGATCTGAAGGCATTGCAAAACATGATTAATTCAGTACAATAGGGAACTTCTGCTCAGGATACTGTCCCATGTGAGCCCAGAGGTCTTCGAGGCAGTGGAGTCACTAATAAAGGCCGCTAATCAGCGGATGAGAAAGGCAAAGGATATAGAAAGGAAAGTCTGCCTGACGGTGCGAGAGCATCACAGTACATGTCCGAGCAATAACAGAGTAGACCCAGTGGAAAGATATAGTGGCAAAAAGAGC
This sequence comes from Nothocercus julius, assembly GCA_013398735.1. NCBI lineage: Eukaryota > Metazoa > Chordata > Aves > Tinamiformes > Tinamidae > Nothocercus > Nothocercus julius. The sequence continues at coordinate 223,253 of VZSV01000129.1, read as the reverse complement.
AACAGTTCTTCACATGCAGTTTCCTGCAGCCCGTGACAGGAATGATAGAAGGAGCGCAGAACTGGTAAAAGGGCTATCAATATGGGCAGGCCATCACAGCAAACGCCAAGGGTCTGAAACTACGTTCAGGAATAGGTCTGCTTCAGCCATCTCACAGTCACACACGGGTTGGTGCAGCAGGCAATAATTTGAGCAAAACTGAGACCTAAGTATTATAGGATAGTTACAGACTTAGGATAGAGCAGAAGGTGACACCAAAGGCAATGGAAGAAGAGAAGCAGTGGACAGACAGTGCATGCAAATTAACAAGAGTTATGTCCAGAAATGGGAGAACTTAGAAGTAGCCTCTACCACCAGCAAATTGCATGAGCTGTGGAGAGGGAAACACACTTTTTGAGGAGCCTAGAGTCTGCAGGATACCCTAGGAAGTCTGTCTAGACACACAGACACCACCCACTGTAATGGGGATGCCCCTAAAACAGCTGTTGCAATCAAGCAGAGGTTTAGCCTTGGAAGCACTGCCTTGTGCCTTGCTGTGTGTCTGGCTAAGCAGTACATGAAATCATCTCAAAAGCTACTCCAGAGTGAATTCACTTGCAGTGTCCTCAGAGAGAGCTGAAGCTCTCCCACTGTCTCCGGCGGCATCAGGCCCAGGGACGGGCAGGTTTCTAGAAGAACAGTCCCTACCAGGACCCCTGACTTTCCATTTCAATTGGTTTTTGGGCTACAGGGGGTGAGCAAAGTTCTGTGATGGGACTCACTGCAACCCCCCTACTCAAAGCCCCCATCTGCAATTCTTTCAAAGCAAATAGCATGCAAAGAGGAGCAGGTTTTACCCAGCCTTGGGCTGCAGCCAATGCAGGCACATGGTTCGCTTTAGCAGGACTGGACAGCATATGGCACAGCGACCTGGCTTGTTGTGAATAATGGAGTATAATAAAACCTGTCAAACTGCTATTGGCAGTTAGTCTGAGGAAAGACTCTGTGTGCACAGATAGTTTGAGAAAACCTACTTGTCACTGACATGCAAAGTATTTTACAGAAGTAAATATGACATTCATAAAGTGCCTCTGAGCCCTGAATATTTTACCCTCAGTTCCTGAATTTCTACAGGCAAGCAGAGATGGCTAAGGGGGGAATGCTCACAGCTGAGAGGAGGAAAAAAAGTGCTTGGGGAGGGAAGGAAGAAGGAAAAGAAAATCAATAAGCAGTTTGAAATGCAAGAGCAGCAAGAGGAAAGGGAGGCAGGACAGAGAAGTCACTGCCACCAGCAGCTATGCTGGGAGAAGCATGTGATGGTCTGCATCCTCGGCCAGGGAAAAGGAGGAAGAGGCAGGAGCCTGTCAGAGAGGGCAGGACTGTCTGACTGGCTCTGTGATAGACAAGACCTTTGTGGGTGATGGGATGGCCACGTTTCCGGTGCTAAAGTGGCACTTCTGAAGACAAAGAATAAACACTGGGGTCCCTTTGTGTCTCATCCATCCATCTAGCCAGTACCAGCAAGTAATGTGGGCTGGGGGAAGTCCAGATCTTCGTCCATAAAAGCTCAGCCAGTGCCTGGGCTCCTTGACATGCCTGTGGAGCAAGCAGGGCTGTGAGGCAGCCTTGCAAGAACAACACCTGCCGACTTGCAGAGGTCTGACAGAGCAAAAGAGGTCAAAATTAGCCTTGAACCATCACTTGAGCTATCAGGCTGAGCTTTGATTTGAGGTTGCGTCTCTGGACAAAGTACCACAGGCTTATGGGCATCTCAGCCTGGGCATGTTTGTATTTTGCATCTCCCATCTGGCCTTGGATTTGGCCAGCTTCTGCAGTTGTCCTGCTCCCCAGGAGCATCACTGGGGATGCAGAAGTACTGCTTAGTCATTACATCCTGACATTTTAAGCATCATTCTTGTTTCTTGAAACAAATGCTGAAAGGGCACCCCGTATAGCCCCAGATACTTCGAAATGTTGCTAATGCTGCTTGCAGTGACAGGCTCATAATATCAATGGCCTGCTTTAGCTGTGCTAAATGCACTTAGATGGGAGCAATAGCGACAATCTGGAATTCAGAAAGTCTACAAACAGGCAGCCCCATTTTAATTAGTTGAGTACAGAGACTAATTAATATGCAAATGAGGAGCTTACCAATATTAATCATCTGTTTTACTAGCCTGCTTTACTAAAGAGTTTCTAACGAATTTGCAAATGAAGTTTCCATGACATTAAAAATCAGCTAAACACCTATCTGAGAATACTCTCCACTTCATATACGGGAAGAAAGAGAGTGGGGGCTTTGTTTTTTTGGAAGGAAAACAGCAGTGACTGAAGCTAATTTTGTTTTTGGCAAGTGTCACTTAGGCCGACTGAGTCAACCTTTTCCAAACCCTAATTGAAAGCATTTCAGCAAGCTAGACACCAGAAAGGACTTGGAACAGGAGTCATGTGTTTGCATGCATGTGTGTGCACACGTGTATGTGCTTGCACAGCAGGACAATTAAAACAAACCTTGTCAGAAAAACGCTGTCTACCTTTAACATCTACTGTTAGCTGTCAACATTGTGGAACATAAGCCCTAAGCAAAGTCATACTAGTGTCTATCTTCTCTAATTTTTCCTAGCTATGCTCTTGCAAGTAATGCTTTAAAACATGGCAACTCAAATCACGCCCCTGAGCCATGCCACTCTTTCCTCTGCTAGGTTTACATCTTGTGGTTTGCTGAACTTGCAGGTGAGTTTGGTGGATCTTCTTCTCAAATTCGCTCTCTGATCTTCTTGTGTTACTTCAATGCAATTTTGGGCAGCTTCTCTTCACTTCCAGGAGGTAAATCAAATAAAGAACATTTTAATTTCCAACAAATCCACCATAGCATTTCTGTACCTCTTGGCTTTCTCTTCATATCCCTTTACCCTGAAGTTCCCTCTCTGAAAAGCAGAGCCTAAATTCTTGGCACGATGAGTCCCTTTAAATGACTGAAAAAGTGTGAAAGAGATTTGCAAATTTCTTCTTAAATCACAGGTGGGACCAAAAATCTGCCAGCAAGATACTTCAAAAAATTAAAAACAGCCTTAAAAAATGATTCCAAAGACACTGGCTGATTTTCAGTGCCAGTGAATGGAGCTTGGCGGGTGGTTTGGATTAAAGAGGTTCCTGAGGTTGCAGAGCTGGAAAATGGAAATAGCTCAGCAGCACCTGCCGTCCCTCCCGAGATAGGCTTCTCCCTCCCGGCTGACCACGCGGAAGATACACATTTCATTTATTTAGAAACAAGGCCTGGGCTGAGGCTGCCCTTGCTCCTCATTTAGCTGCTCTTAAGTGACAGCCAAGGCTTCTTTCCTTCTGAGCAGGGAAAATGAGGAGGATAACTGTGTTCTGTGCTCACTCTTAACACTCCCTCAAAAAACCTACTGCAGCTGACTGATAAGCAATTTCCCTACAGCTGCCTGGAAAATGGAGAATATGTTTAATTTTAATGTTTAAATTTAATGCAGGAGTGTTGCTGACTCTTCCTCCCAGCATTAGCCTTTTTCATCACTCTTTCCATGATGTTTTTAGACCCCAGGCTCTTCTTAGGAGCTCAGGAGCGAATCCAGGGTGAGCACCAGGGATGGGATAACACTTAAATGGTTGTTGGACGTTGCAGGGGACATGGGCTGTGGGTGCATGTCTGGAAGAACTTGGTGTGCAAGAAGGGAGACAAGGGTAGGGAAGGTGAAACCTGGAACACGGCACATTGGCATGGCAGAACCTGCGGGCTTTTAATCTGCAGTCTGTTTTCTTTTACTGCCTTTGTCCCAGTTAAACCCTTAAACAATCATTTGTGATTAAAACCCCAACTAGCAACCCCTGCTGAAGTCAGCAGGTGAGAGATGGAAGACAGGAGAATAGGTGAGACCTTTGCCCTGCCTTGGAGAGGTGTTGCAGACCCTTGTCCCCTGGGTGAGCCCCACATGAGTGTCCTCACAGGAAGCGAGGATGGGACCCCAGGGCACTTTCCCTGTGGGTGACACTGCCCCTCAGGACACAGAGGCACAAGATGAGCACAGCAGGGCTCTTCCACCATGGTCGTGCGGGCACCACACAAAGGCAGGATCCCATCCGCATGCTCCCGCTCTTGTCCCACTTGCAGGACGATCTCCGCCTCACCCCTCCAAGCGCTTGTGGCTCATCCCATCTTCCCAGCCTGAGCTCCCTAACCCCCTGCCTGAACCCTTGCTCCGACGTCTAGAGCTGGAAACATGCGGGCACCCACTGGATTCCAGAGCCACAGCCTGGGCATGGAGCAAGCTAGGGAACAGGAGCTTTGCAACTGTTTCCCTGAGGAATACCTCCCTATCGAGCCTCAAATTCTTGCCCTGTGCTAGGGAACCCGCCTCTGCTGGGATTTCTCATTATCTGGAAATTCTTTTCTAACAGTGGGAAAATGTATTTTTCAGTCTCCTTATTCCACGAAGCGGCTGAATGGCTTGGGTTCATATTTTCCCAGATAAATTAACTTTGGAGCAGTGAGGAGGACTGGCAGGTTGCAATCCCCAGAATGAACATTTTAGAAAGTTATGAGTGACTGAAAAAATGGCAAATCCAGCAAAAACATTACCTGGCTTTAGCTGTAGCTAGCACAACACCAACATCAGCAGACAGAAAGAAGGTGAGCACATATGATAGGCAACTATGATAAATACAGCAGAGTGATACCATTTGAATGATATTAGCAAGTTAAATTAGCCTCAGAACTTAGAGTCTGTAAAACAAGCTCTTGCTGAGCTTAAGACTACTAGCCATATTCCCATGGGGAAAAGAAATCCATTAATTGCGAAGTTTTTTGGTTTTTTTTTTGTTTTACAGGTAAATGTTTTGTCTCAGTATTAGCAACACAAATAACAGCACTGTGCTAGAATCCAGTGGTGGACAGACAAAACTGTGTAGCAACTGGCTAAGGAATGTCAGAAAATATATCTTTTTTTCCTTTTTTTCCCTCCTTTTTTTTCCATGGAAAGGTAAAAAGAAGTGAATGCAATGAATAGATTAGACAGGATGCTGCAGGTTATTTTAAACAGAAAATTCCAATGTGTCAATTTCTAGGGTAATTTTGGTTTTGTTTTTTAGAAAACATGCAATTTTTAATCTGACTTCATTATTTGTAGAGCATGTGAAAACTTTCAGGGAAAATGAGGACTTGTCTTTCTATTCTTCGAAGGAAAAGGAAGAACAGGAAAAAAAGACAGATATAAAAGAGCAAGTTTGAATTAAAAAAAAAGCAGTTAGGCATCTCATCGCTGATACAGAATCAAAATAAAAAGACTATGGAAAAAGTCTTTCCACGTCTTGATGTCATAGTATTCTATATATTCTATAATTCCTCTGCAATTATTAATATATTTTTGGTTACTTATATGAATCTTGAGTGGGAAAGGAAGCTTCTGCCATTTTAATTCCTTTGTTAATGTCTTTATGAATGCAATTAGCACTTCATTCACGCTTCTTTGTCTCTGGATCCCATTATGAGACGGCTTATGCCAACTTCGCTCTCCCAGGAGAGGTGAGGCATCACACAGCACTCCACTCAGCTGTGTGGCTGAGCACTGACAAACTCAATTTACAGGAGGAGAGCGTGAGATGACACTGCACAGTTGCGGTTGCTGTGCTGTGGACAAATGGCCTCTTTAATTCCAAACAAGACATCACCTATCCTGGGGAAACATGTCTATATGTAGGTAAATGAAAGAAAAACAAAGTTGATTTACCTGACAAGAAAGTAACCCACCACAGCTGGTCTTAAAACTGAAATATCTAACCGTACATTCCTGCTGCTATTGTTGTACCCCACCTGCCTACAAGATGCCCATTCAGGTGCTTTTCATTTCCAAACATGAAGCTAAAGTCCTGCCTTTTGTAAACCCGTCCATACATATAGACCTAAATCGGAGATGGATTTGGCCCCTCGCAATATTTCTTTTCTACTCCAAATCATTGTGACATGAGGTGAACTCCACAAGCTGCAGATCCTGATGCCATACGGCTGAAGACCAGGATTTCTGCTTTACCAGGAGTTGGGCTCACCAAGGCTAGATCCTGAATTCATGTCCATCATTGTAAGTTAGGAGGAAACCCTTGCAGTAGTGTGAAACTTGCGTGAGGAAAGAGCTCAAGCCATTTAGATTCTTAGGGGCAGCTTTTCAGAGCTATCTGACATCAACAAATATAGGCTGAAAAGGCCTAGAGTGATTTTTTTTTTTTCAGCACCATCAGGTGCTCAAGTAGTGTAGAATCCAAGGGGAGTGAGAAGCCTAGATGTTCCTGAATACCCCACCAGTTAGTAATCCACACCTCAACACTTTTGGAAACCAAGCTCTGAACCTTTGCAAAGCCAAGAGCCAAGCAGCCGCCCTGACTCAGTACTGTCCTACCTCTGCACCCATCCAGGTGCAGATCTAAGCCTGTAGGAGCACAGTATTGCTCTCAGCTGCAAAACTACAGCTTTTTTTTTTGCTGTTTCTGTCAGGGCAAAGGATGGAGATAGTTGCATTTTACCTCCAGGATCAATTCCTTCAAATCACTGCAAATACTCCATGAGGGCTGAAGACTTCCCTCCTCAGAGGGCACAATGAAGACAGTGAGGCCACAATCCCTCTCTGATGTAAGGCCAAAAGTTTCTGTAGAGAGGGACAGGACTGAGAGCAGATTTACTGTGTTGTGTGTTGGTGGCTCTCTCCTCCCAGCCTCCTCTTTTTGTGCTGGTCGAGCTCATGCTTTGCCTTCCCTAGCATGTCTTGGCACACAAAGGACGGCAGACATGAAGTCCAGACATTCCCTGTGGGGTTCCTGATCCCTTCTTGCAGTCTTCCCATCCCCAAGGATCCCACTCCTAGGTAAAGGACACCATAGTCTTTGTCAAAGAAAAAAAAGAACAGGAAGAAGGGAGAACAAAGTGGATTTTTAGGCCCAAGGAAAAGAGACAGGAATTCTTTATCTGTTATTAAATGTGCAATTCAAAACCTGGTGAATAGGGAGATGAAAAGCTCCTGCTGAGAAATGGAGACAGAAATTGCATTTTGGCCTCAGGGAAACCTGTGCCTATAATATTAAAGATGTGCAAATAAATAAATAAAGGCAATGGCTAGATTTACGTGTCTAATATCCTCACATGCTGTGATCAATGTCGATGTTTTACTTTTTTATGAGGTTCTCCAAAAATCTATGGCCCCTTCTTTTATTAATTGTAGAGCCTCATTGCAAAGGTCTTTCGCATGTCTCCAGCAACTAGGTCTTAGCTGTCAACTCCATTAAATTCTATTATAATATGGCATGATTGAATGCTCCAGTGGGATTGGCCAGCCCGCGTGTATTAATATATTATGGAGCACGCAGAGCCAGGCACCAGCACCTTGCTGCATTCACAAAGATGCTGTTATGTTTACTTTTTTTTTTTCCTCTTCCTTCCATGCACACGTCTGCTGTTTCACTGGAAATCGGCTTTACCGTAAATAATTCCTTGCAAAAAGAACAATGCAAACTGCTAGGGAGCTTTCCCTGCGCTGTGGAAGCCAGCAGTCTTCCCTCAAGTGAACAGCGTCTCATTCTCTTCCTGAGATGTGTTTGTAGGACTTTAATTAGTTTGTGTTTGTACAGTATAAAAAAATCTGAGAGACCTGTGGTATTTAGCGCTAGGGAATATTGAAGAATAGAGGATTTCCCACCCCGCGGGTTAGAGAAAGAGATGTTATGCCGAGGGAAGGGAGCAGAATCAGAATTTAAATAGACAAGTGTTTTGTTTTGTTTTAAAGTAAGAAACACTGAAGCATCACCACTGGCAGCCTGGAAATGAAGAAATATTTCTAATCATTGCTCCTTTCTCGGGACAGGGAAGACACGTATTTTCAGAAATGGAGAGGGGAAGTCTGTAGCACAAATGCCACATCCTTGCAGACCAACAGCTCCATTTGCTGCGCCTATGGGAAGAAGTGCCTGACATAGATCTGAAGTCCATCTTCACCATCCCTCCTTTCCCATCCGTCTCACAGGATGGCACAGCCAGCTAGCGCCAAACTCTTAGCAGACACGGGCCCAGACACCTGGATCAAGCTCTTCCCCTGCCAAAGGCGAGAGCTCCGGCAACGCCGCCTTGCCGCCGCCACCCTGCCCCATGGCCGGCCCGGGCTCGCACGCCCGTGCGGCCTCGCGCCTCCTTGCGGGGCTGCCACGCAGCCCGCGCCCAGCCCCGCGCCTCCGGGATGTCTGCGCCGGCTCGGGCTGAGGCTTTGCTCCAGGAGACCGGCTGGGCTTCGGCTGCGTGAACGACTAGCGCTCTGCTGGTCCCTCTGAGCATGCCACGGGGCCTGGCGCATGGCTGTGCCCTTGGGGACAGCACGGGGAGGCTGGACAGGGTGCTACCTGCAGTGTTTGCCAAGCTGACACCCACTGTCGGTGCCTGTGCGCATCTTTAGCCTGCACTGAGAAGGCTGCCCTCCCCCTCTGCTAGGAAGGCATCTCAGAGCAGAGCAAGACCACAGGCCCAGAGTGAAAATCAGTTCAGAACCAGGTGAGATAAAAGATGTTTAAAGGCCTATACAGCTCAGAGGGCATGTATAACTCCATGAAATACCTACTTGGCCAGGGATGAATCTGTTTGGTACGTTTTACGGTTAGCAGCAGTAAATCAGCACTTGTAGGTCTCCAGAGCGCTCTGCTGCGTTACCAGCCTCCGAGACCACCACAGGCATGTGCTCCGGTGCTTTCAGCTCCCTTTGGCTGCGTTTACACTTGCGCTTGCCAAAGCAGAAATGTGGCAAGGGCAGTACCAGCCAGAGCACAAGCACGGACTAGCTCGAAGGAGGATTAACGCTGTGACCCTCGCCAAAAGGCAGTTCCAGCTCCATCGCATTTTGGGGGCCACACTGAGGTCAGCTGAAAGACCCAACTCCTGTTTGCCCCGCCAAGGCACCCCAGGCAGGGACCACCTGGAGGAGGCAGCGCTGTCTGTGCTCGAGTGGAGCACAGTAGGCAAACCTTGTGAAATCCTCCGGTTATTGTTTTTTTTTCCAGTGTTGTGGGTCACTGCCACGTCAACATCATGTGAAATGGAGCATCCTCCTCTTCCTCTCCCCAATTCATGCAGGATCATATTCTGCACAGGTTTCAGTTCCTGTGCTCGTGGCACGCTAATTGCCTCGCTCAGAGATGTTGCCTTGCCCAACTCAATCTGCTCTTAAAAGCAAAGAAATCACCTAATAATTCCACAATTCATCCTTAGCACTGCACTCCACTTACTACCCAACTGGAATCATAGACAGATTGATTGATTTGCCACAATGAGGGCTAAAGGCTGTCTAGTATTAGGGGCCGAAGCCAGAGAGAAAAAGATGCTTCTAATACTAATAGATTGGAATTCTTTTCCCAGAGGATATCATTGCCTTTAGCCAATCCAAGAGACTAACCACCAAATTTAGAAGAATAAAAATAAATCAGTAAGGTTACAACAGTGATTGGGAAAATAAAAAGCCAAAAGAAAAGAAAAGAAAAGAAAATCTCTCTGTTTTTCTCTGAGAAGCAGGAGCAGAAAGGGGAGATCCTTCTTCTTTCCCCAAAGATACATTTCACCTTTGTGCCTTTGTAGCTCAGAGAGAAAAGCCAGTCCACTTTGCCCTTTCTGGAACCAAGTCGAATAACAGTAAAACATAGCATGGGCTATGTTTTCCTGGATGCAAGGAAGATGTAAAT